>MU128921.1:16691-30499 GCA_014904985.1 Hydnum rufescens UP504
TCAGTATAAGTATAAAAGCCATGACATAATCCAAAGGGAATTCCACTTGATCACATGATCAAGTGGTATTCCATTTGGATTAAATAATCAAATCACAGGATAAAATGGACTCACTCATCTGGGGTATTAATCCATTTCAGAACTAAAGGCTGCATCTCCATCACCAGAGGTCTGAGCCTAGTGAAATAGCCCTCCACTCTCTCCTCTAGGTCCAAGAATTCTTGCTCCTTTTTCACTGGCTTAGCAGTGAGTCCATGAAGTTTTTTAAAGGGCCTTCCATCAGTTGCAGTCAACCATTGGAAGCGCCTTAGGAATATTGAGGTTTGGCGAGGATCCTCAGGGGTTTGAATGACATCAAGCACCTCCAGCTCCAGCTCCTTGGCCTTGAGATGCTCCAGAAACTGGACTGATTGATGGTTGTGTGCAGGAAATGTGGAGTAATTGGGCTCCACTGCCCATACCTGTCCCACCCTCTTCCTCCCAAAGACAATCTGCACTGTACAGGCTTTGATGCAGTCTTTGGCTACACTGCCAGGGTGCTCCAAGGAGAGATGCTTTAGCATGGAGCTGTGCTGGATATTGGCATGGTTGCATTTGAGACAGTGGAAACCAGGGTGACAGGGAATGGATTGGATAGGAGCCACAAGTCCAGTGGGTGCAAGATTTCTTTGGCTGCATCGTGGGCTTCAAGGATCTCATCAATGTTGGCTGGCAGGTGCTGGCCTTTGTGTTCAGTGTTTCTTTGGAAGTGAGAGGCAAGATCCTTCCAAGGCACAGCATACCCATGGCCTCCACAGATGATCAGGTGGTGCACAGGATCAATCCCAAGTTGGAGAGCAACCAGCGCAGGTGGGTGAATCAGAGCATGTCAAAGATGGAGGGCTGGCTCTGAAGCCATCACCTCTGGCACATACTCTGACTCTTGATTAGACACCACCTCTGGCACATCAGGAATGATTGGGTCTGTGTCAGCAATGATGGCCTCCCTCTCAGGAGAATGAAGTCGTTGCTTAGAGGGCTGTTGCATTGGAGGGGAGGGTGAATGAGGACGTTTCAGTGAATTAGAGTGATGGGAGACTGGAGCAGGAGCCTTGGGTGGACCTCTGGCACCCTTGATGAGAGCACTGATGTGGACATGGCGACGAAAGTTTTCCACATTGGTGTGAATATAAGAACACTCTGGGCAGTGGAAACCATCTGGCTGCCTAGCAATGACTCCAAGAGTGGGAACATCTGTGGACTCTTGATGGAGGGCCCTCAGATGATGTTTGTATTGGATGTTGTTGGTGAACTCCATGTCACAGAAATCACATCTGAGAGTTTTATTTTCCCAAGAGACACCAGATTAGTTCTGAAAATAGGGGAGCAAACACTGGTCTACACACTTAGACATGATGTTATTCTTTAGGATTGGATAGGGATTGATTTGATGGTGGTTCCTGAAAAAGAACAGTAACAGCACTCAGAACTAATCAATCAGAACTGTCCAGAGTCTATTCAACAGTCCACATACCTTGTTAGAATTACTCTCAGAATGTTCCTAGAACAGCATCAAAAGACTCAGAAAAAATCCTCATGGCTTGCAGATAGATGCCCTAGAGTGGTCCCAACATACTCACCAGCTGTCAAGTTCCTAAGATCAGGTTGTAGAGATGTCCTTCAGTTGGGGGAGCAGGTCTTCAAAGTGGGGGGTGATAGCTGAGCTGAAAAGAGCCTCCTTATATATGTTTTTGGGCCTTCAGGACATTAAATTCCATTTGAATGCCAGCATATGACACCATCTGACAGGTGGATACCCATGATCAATCTCTTGGCAACTAATACAAACCCACCATCAATCTTTTTGACAGCTCAGCAACCAATACAGTAGTCTGATTAATCAATCAGCAGGGCCTCCACATTCATTCTTCAAGTGGAATTCCCTTTGGATCCCATGTCAGAACTTGGTCTTACTATATCATTGACAGGCAATGTACTATCTCATACCATTCATACACTCCTGCCTCTATCATCAACATTATCTAGGCAACAAGGCTGATCTCAGCAAAGAGCCTTTATCAAAATCTGCCTACTGATGACCTCCAATATAATCTGACTCCCATGTCCATCCCAGATCATAATGATATAGTGCCAGAGAACAACAGAGTGTATGACCTGTAACTCAACAACCAATCCACTCACAAGGCTGCTGTGTGAATGGTACTAAAATGTCCCTACAGATAACCTCTTGAATATGGTCCCACTCCTATGTCTATTGCAGGTCATATAAGCATAGAGCGCAACAGAGCGCAGGTCTTGTATATCAACAACCAGTCCACCCCCAGCCACATGAGTGGGTATCAAAATGTTCCTACAGATCACCCCTCCAATATGGTCCACACTCCCATGTCTATTGCAGGTCCATATAAGCATAGAGCGCAACAGAGTGCAGGTCCCTCAAGAGAGCGCAGGTCTGTATATCAACAACCAGTCCACCCCCAGCCACATGAGTGGTATCAAAATGTTCCTACAGATCACCCCTCCAATATGGTGACACTTCCCATGTCTATTGCAGGTCATATAAGCATAGAGCGCAACAGAGCCGCAGGTCCCTCAGGAGAGCGCAGGTCCTGTATATCAACAACCAGTCCACCCCCAGCTACATGAGTGGTATCAAAATGTTCCTACAGATCACCCTCCAATATGGTCACACTCCCATGTCTATTGCAGTCATATAAGCATAGAGCGCAACAGAGTGCAGGTCCCTCAAGAGAGAGCAGGTCCTGTATATCAACAACCATCCACCCACAGCCACATGAGTGGTATCAATTGTTCCTACAGATCACCCTCCAATATGGTCACACTCCATGTCTATTGCAGGTCATATAAGCATAGAGTCGCAACAGAGCGCAGGTCCCTCAGGAGAGCGCAGGTCCCTGGTGGGCAAACGTAAGCAGTAAGCAAACTGTGGGCAAACGTAAGCATGTCAGTAGCAGACCATAGGCAAAACCATAGGCACCGTAGGCACATAGGCAGCACTTAAATGGGCTGTGGAGCAAGAATGGCTGGACCAATTTCAATGGGACCACCACCAAATGAAAGGTACAGACAAGGACTACACCGTGGGGGGGTCTAGGAGAAAATTTAGGATTTGCCTACTGCCTTCTGCAGCATCAGGCAGTGGTAAAAAGGATAGGATCCCCCTAAGTGCACACCCTGGGGCCCCTTCCCTCTGGTGGCCCCTCTAGCCCCTCCCCCACCCCTCTAGTTGGTCTGGGGCAGGGGTGCCCCCTCTTGCTGGTGTGGTGGTCACGCAACCTGGATTGTGTAATTAATTAGATAATAATTAATTAGGTAATTATGTATATTAAGTAACATGTATTACATAATATATTTGATTATATCATCAACTAATTATGTAATTTAATATTACATAATACTATTATTGTTATGTATGATTATGTCACTGCTTTTTTGGGTGGATTACATAATTACCTATTTAGGATATTAGGTAATTGACAGGTCGGCCAGTGCAGAATTCTACAAGTTCCAAAATTGATCTCAAATTGATCTCAACTTGAGCTCAAAAGCCGACTCTTTGCTATCAAATACTCTTTTGATCACTTTTTGATATCAAACATAATACAAGCCTATCAGGCACTATACAGATATCAAAATGACATACCTTTTAAGGCCCCCAAGAGTGTCTGACCAGCCTGGATTGAACCAGAAGGTGAGTACATCATGTTCACCACTGACATGTCTTTCCACTCCTAACCATGACCTCCTGTAATGTCAAACTTGGGCCTGGCCCAAATGTCGACATGATCAGTTGACAAGCAACAGCATGCATGCATGGCTTTGCATGACAGTTAGTGATCCCAAGTCAGTCAAACCTCGAATCTTTCGCCCATGGACACCATCACTGCCATCCCATTCACCGAATGGTACTAGGCTCCACACTTCACCTTTGTATTACAGCCAAGTAGGTGTCATGAAATCTAAACTTGTGCACTTGCTCATTGTGGTTCACTTTCTGATGAGCATTGCAGAGCTTGGGGATTTTATACGATGTTCCAATATTCCTCACCCGTCGCAACTCTAGTGACTCATTCTCTTCTCCTCTCATCCTCAGCCCAAGCCTTTCACTCACGAACAATAGAATGTGGCAGCATGGCCTCAACCTTCGGATAATAATCGATTAGGTCTTGTTGAAGAAGATCAACATTGGAGCAAACCAAGGTCAACATGATGTGGGTGTCTTGGCCCTGAATTATTTGTGCACCTCTAAACCACTGGGGGGATCAAGGGACAGATGTAATTTTAGTAGGTCAGGGTTGATTTGATTGTTGGGCATGTGCAATATAACATGTATGTATGGTGATGATACTAGACCAATCACCCCCATACTATCCCTTGTAACAGCAATGACCACCTTCTCTTTTGAGTGGCACCTCCAATTTCACTAGCCATTTCTGCCCTTAGCAGCTTCAATATCTCCAGTAATTCATGCTTGATGTCTGGAATAAAAGCCAGACTAGTATATACACAACTAGGCTTCTCCAGGTTAATGGTTGGACACAGTCCAGACTGTCAAATGCATTCTTGCATCGGTTCAGACAACCCCGGCTTGCATACCATCAGCAGTGAGTTCACCCCAACATGCCTCCTTCAGATCTCAGCACCCATTCATCCTTATGGCACTCTGACCTCTGCAGCCTATGCCCAAATCTAACCCCTGAGCCACATCCATCTCCGCCATATCTGATCACAACATGACAATTCTTACTATGGTATGGCAGTCTCACTCCAATGGTTAATCTGTGACGAGGGGCCTGAATTTGGCAATGTACATATGCATCCAATATCTAACAATGCAATGAGTCTTGACCCCAAATAAGAAATGTAGAAAGTGGTGAACATGATAATAACACACAAAGAACCAATCCTGAATTACCAGATTACCAAACCAGCCCAGGAGAAAAGTGCCCGAATTAGTGTTCATGGCAATGAAGCCACAGCACAAAATCCAAGTACCCACATATTATTATGGCAACTCGAGAGCCATTACCAGACTGTGTGCAATGAGCCTGACAGCATGGATCGCATGCGCCAACTGGTCCATCCACTCTGGACTGCCCATCTTGTGGATTGTCACAGCAGATGGTTGAGACAGATCAATAGGGAGCTCAAGAGTGCTTTCAATCTCTGGGATGATGTCTTCAGGCAAACGGCTGTTGACAAATGTGATGTATTTCAGGCCTGGGAAGGTTTGGTCATAAAGTGCATTGAGGATGTTGAGCCTCTTCAGAACCTCCTGTGAGGTCACTTCTGTGAGGTTACTTTGGTCACCTGCTCAGCCTGGCTCAAAGCAGAGAGCACCCCCTGCTCACCTATCCATGGATGACCAGAGATGAAGAGTGCACACTCCCAGGGCAACCAAGTCTGGATTTGTCACAGGGAGGCTTTGATGACATCATGATAAGATTGGGTTGCTTTGAAGGACAGATGAGCCAGGAGTTCTGCAAGCTCTGGGACAAGCTTGGTGAGGAGAATGGGGGTTGATTCAAACAGAAGAGACAAGATGACACTGAGGGAGGAGAGAAGACATGGCCCAGTGAAATCCCACCACCAGCCCAAGGTCATGGTGTTCTGAGAGATGAGGGGAGCTTCAAGCCTGAATTATGATCAGTTTTATACATGTCTTGTGGAGACAGCAGGGACCCCCAACACCCAGGTTCAGGTTGACAGAACACAAACCCTATATCCAGGGTACTGGCACCACCTAGTAAAAATTGGAGTGCCAATCAATTTAGATATGCCATCCCTCTGACTTTGTTTCAGGGTCCTGACCCTCGCCTCCCTATTTGGTGGATACTCCTGATGGAAAATGACATTTGTACATCCTTCAATCTATCGCTGTCAAAAAAAATGGCTTTGCTCACCCAGGACATGCTAGGTGGTCCCAAGATGGGAGGTAGCATCTCTCATGATGGACCATCACAGTAACACATCAATGAAATGCCTATTGATTTGATTTGTGTGTTTGAGTGCTTCCACAAGCCTGGGCCTACAGTTGATGACTGTCAGGGCAACACTGCTGTCAAAGCCACAAACAGAAAGAGGAAAGAGATTAATTAACCACATGCTATTGCAGTGGGAATCCTGAGTATACACCACACAACAAGGGACACACAAGTCTCGCACCTATCGCAGTGGGAATCCTGAGAGATTGAAACTGGTGATCCCCCAACTGCGAAGGGCTATAAATAGTGTTTCTGAATTTGTGTATGAGTGAGTGGGAGAACGGGATGAATGATCACTGGATGGAGAATAGAAGGGGGAAATGATGATTGATGAGAAGACTAATGTTTGACGCGCTCGATAGAATTGGAAGAGTGGATGTCGTGCGCACTCGAGAGTGAGGGTAAATTGGGAGAAGCGCGACACAGAGGAGGTTGAGACTTCACTCACAAGTAATTGGTTACAGTTAGTGCTGCTCGCTCGGAGTTGACAGGGTTGGAGGGATGGTTTGGGAGAAGAGGCAGTCAGCGAAAACACAGATTCAACGGATAGAAAAAGGGCAGTTGATATTTGTGATGGCGTTCGGAAATCGACAGTGATGTATAACTCAAAAGAGATTGATAGTGGACTAGGATCTGAATAGAGGCCTTGTATGTGTGGAAATACACGTTTGATGTTAGAATCGTATATAACATCACATACGATGGCGCGCCTAGGGGGGAGGTGGGTGTACTGAGGTTGCGAGTAGGAGTTGAAGTTTGATGAGCCCTAACATACTATTCCCACGCCAGCTGGTGATAGAGGTGCTGAGGAGTAGCTCTAGATTGAGGATATAGAGATTGATATAATTGACATTGTGGTAGATGGACATAGTTCAAGCTCGCGATCTAATTAAGTGGGATGGTAAGTGTGGAGTTGAGTAGAGAAATCAAATATGTTCGAGGTAATCGTGCCGCGGCACTAATCAATTCTGCCTACTTTGCAGAGATTGCAATCATTGAATACTTAAATAATTATGAACTGTACTAGATGATGCGGGATAAATAACATTCTATTAGAGGATCATCTAATTGTAAAGTACCTGATTGGATTGTATGAATAACTTATAAGAGATTGACTGAAGGGTACGAAGACTATCATAGATAAGGTACATTAGACCGTTGATGAGAGTGAGGTATTGTGGAGGGAGTCGTAAAATTGCCTAAGGGTAGTATTTAGAAAATATGAAAGCGAAAATAAATGGATTCGATAAGGTATAGAGTAAAGTAAATGACAATGACGGGACGAAGAAGGAATAGAAATTTCAAAATACCACGAATTAACAGAAGATTAGGAGTTGGTTTTACGTAAAGATTAGGGGAAAGAGTGGAGGCAAAGTTTGAAGAAAGGACAAATAGAAATTGGGAAAGGATATGGAATACAATGGGAAAGGAAAATCAAAATGGACCATTGGGCGCACGGAATCCCAATAGGAAATCCTCCTGGGAGGACATTCAACATGAGAAATTTCGGTGGAAAGGGCATAATGGCAAACACATTGGGACAGGATACTTTATGCAATTAAACGAACGAAGAAAGACACTAAGGGAAATCGGCTGAGGAGAAAGAAGAGAGATGAATTATGTAAGGGATATTACTATTATATACACATAACAACACAATTATTAAAGAAAAACAGATAACAGAGAGCTGAAACAGAACGTAGAGGACAGCTTCCCGTAATCAGGAAAGACAAGGAACGGGAAAACCGCTGGGCCTGCAAAGGAAAGAAGGGAGAAGGAAGACCACCATTTGAGAGCAAGGAAGAAGAGTACACAAGAGGGAGCAGGACAAGGGTAACTTAAAGGCCAGGGTGGGTGATGTGTGAGGCTCCGACCTGAGCGAGTGGGCGCGGTGAGAGACATAAGATAGGGAGACGATTGGAGAACCGGATTGTTCTAGCGAGCCCACTTGAACTTCTTCTAAGGCCTGCAGACGCGAGACGCCTGAGCTGAAGAATGACAAACATGAGAGGCAAGGACGTACGACTCGTACTGCTGGAGACACGAAGACCGAGCTTTAGACGGCACCCTCCCGCTGAGGCCGCTTATATGATGAGGGTCACTAAGATGGAGGACGCTAAACCAAGTTATACAAGCACGAACCGAGAGAGCAAGAGAGGTGAGGAGCGTACGGTATGAGTTCACGATGTGCCGCAGAGAGAAAGAGCCACGAGTAAATTACTCTGCTATAAACAAAGAGCAATCGAGTAGGAGGGAGGGAGCCAGTGGGAATATATTAATAAACCAACAAATATCATCCCCCTCGAACAGCACACTCATATAAGGCCACGCCACAAAATAGATTGCAATATCAAGAAATGACAGATACATGTTTATCCCCACCAGCAGGTCGTAACTCCGCACTAGCATGAACCACGGCGAAACAACTCACCACAAACTTGTACGCCTACATCAATTCACACGGCGTCGACCCACACAGAGACACAACCAAGAGGGAAATCAATACAAATGCTACGCTTCTGTAAACCATCATCACCCCGGGGTCGTCTCCTCGGAAGCGAAACCCCGGGAACCTAAGAAGAACGGTGACAAATCATCCGATAAATATCACCCGGGTCTACTCTCTCGGGCCGACACCACCAGAGAAATCAAAAGATAAATGAACTCTCAAGAGATCCTGAGAGCGGACATCGCGAACGAGCGAGAACAACAGATCACGACACCATCGATAACACCTTACAAAACCCCAATAGGAGAGTGCGACAGCAGCCCAGAGGGGCAGTCTCCCCTTGACAGACTAGATGAGCGAGTAGACACCCGAAGCAAGCGCAGAGGACAAGAAGACGACATCACAAGAAAAACACCCCACACAATAACAAAGCAGCCACGCCGAGCAAAACGGAAGACAGACGGAGCACATCGCCGCAGGGGGGAGGCCGGGAGCGATAATCGTTAATGAATGGGAATCAATCGTAGAAGGCAGAAACGGGGTCCTCGCTGCGACCAGTGAGATCAGGCGAGGGGAGATGACCCGCAGAGGAGGCCGGCGGGTCAACGTGGGCGACACACCAGCGAGACACGACGAAAGGTAGGATCTAGGACTCAATCGAGGACGAAGCCTGGTGCAAGGAGAAGATGTGCGGTGGCCGCAACAGAGGAGCAAAAAACGTGGGAATCGACTCCGACCGAGTGAAAAAAACATAGGCGAGGTTCGGGAGAGCGTCTGGCACCCGGGGCTGGGGGTGCGGGAGATGTGGGTCATCTTCGTACATCTCAGTCCTGGTCAGTAAACTTGGGATTAAGGGGAAAGGCAGGATGGAGAGATGAAGAGATACAGAATCCTTCAATCGGATGAGCTGGTCACTCATGTCAGCTTGTCATCCCCAATCAAGGAGACTGCAGAAGATCGAAGCCCTCCCTAAGCTTGCGGGCACGTGTGGGTCCTACATACGCGCCTATAGATCGACGTTCATCGTCCAGCCATTGGTCTCGTCTGTCAGAAGCTCCATTACTCTATGATTGCTGAACACATGCGCCGCACAAGAATCGAGATATAGCCTTTGAATGCGGCAAAGCCTTTCGAGAAGCGACGAGGGCAGAGAGGACAGAAGGAGCAGGAGACGAAGAATATCAGAAGCAGAAGCGGGGGAGAAGAAGGTCAGGCGAGCGTGGACGAGGGGGTGAGAGAGGGGCGGTAAGCACGGCGAGAACCGCGAGAGTTACAGAGACAAACCCTATAGGATTAATCCCATGTCAGTGAGGATGGGGCGCTGGGAGCTATTTCTGACGCAAAGTGCGGATTGAGACAGAGAACAATGGGACGCTAACACGTCCAAAATTAAAACAAACAAAAAACAACAAAAAACTCCTCACAATATACCCAACACCAAGCCGCATTCAATATGTTAACACTCCGTAACCATATGGAAAACAAATATTAAACATTAAAAACACAGATACAGAAAAATCGAACCGCACCAGTAGAGACAAAGCTCCATAAATAACGAAACGAGCGAATTGACATCCACAAATACCATAATATCAGAAACACAAGAAATCCTCCAACAAAAACAGAAAAAAAAAACCAACCATGGACTGATACATTACATCGAAAAACTAGGTCAGAAAACAATCATAACGCACAACAAAACACACTAAATCAGAAACGATTCACCTCAACCAAAAAAGCAAGAAAAAAAAAAACAAAAACACCCCAATTAGCAACGCACCTCCATAAGCGCGACGTGCCAGACGGCATCATTCTTGCGGCAATTCGATACTCTCTGATAATAGAACCACGTCCAGAATAGCTTAAAAACATCAGGGGTAACCAAGAGTGGACAGACGATTAGAACCATACCTCAGGAGAGAGAAACCTGACCGTGACACGACATATTCAATTGATACCCCGCACAGAGGAGAGATATAAGTACTTAAGTGGGCGACATTGAATAAAAAGTCCGAACATGAGGTTCGATCAGGGATCAAGAGGATTTTCTGATTTGAACAATCTTGGCACCTTCGAGCGGAGTGTCAGGACTCGAGGCCTGAGCGCTCGGATCTCAGCAGGGAGAGGAAGAGGAAGGTCGGAGGGAGGGATCGAGGAGTCCCAGAAGGGGAAGGTCCTCTGATTCCAGGTGTATGTAAGAGGATTGGACGGAGCTGGAGCCTCGTGTCGAATGGTTCGCCCCGATTAGTCTTGAGGAGGGGCGGGCGATAATGCGCGAAGTTGGTTGCTTCGACGAGAGAAGCACATTTCTGGGGAAGGACCGTGTTCCATTGGTGTCGGGGAATGCCGCGGAGGGGTGACGGCGATCATCGCCGCTTCTCGGCTGCCGTCCGAGGAGCGGAGAGATGGTCTTTCGAGTCGTCAAGCAGCCTTGAGGATGGAGCATGCGCGCGCGATGACCTCCGGACACCGGGCCGGAGGATCAGAGAGGCCGAGACAGGGATATGATTCTTCGGCATCGACAGGCTTTGCCTTTGGCCTTCCTCGGGAAGTGGAGATCCAAGGGGTGGGAGGATATTTTGATGTATTGGAGGGGGGGCTGTTTCGCGGAGCGTTTCATGGAGGGAGCGCCGACGGAACGGGTGGTCGACAGGCGGGACGCACAGAAGGAGTTGAAGAGACGATAAACGTAGCGCGGCTGAGCGGGGAGGCACAGTGATATTCGAGCGAAGGAAGGAAAAGAGTGGAATCTCACGCCCATCAGCTACTCGTGGGTGGCGTTTGGAGAGAGAGAATCTTGGGAAGGATCGCGTCGAAGAGGCAGATGACATATCCCTGACCTTGCTCTTGCGTGGGAGTGTTCGTCGTTGTACCAGACGCAAGAGGTCACACGCCCCCTATCTATTCATTCACAGGTATCAGTATTGTTCCAACTGAGGTGCCTAAATTCCCGGGTCGTCCCAAGAGACGACCCAGGAAAACAGAGGATTTGACGTGTATTCCGGTCGTCCCGGAGACGACCGGAAAACAAGAGATATCGACACGTTTCCCGGTCGTCCGGGAGACGACCCGGGAATACACGAAGATTCACCATGTTTCCCGGTCATCCGGGAGACGACCCAGGAATACACGAAGATTCAACATGTTTCCCAGGTCGTCCCAAGAGACGACCGGGAATAGGAAGATAGGACACTCGGCGTGCTCACCTCGACAATCCCATCAGACACGGCTTCATCCGTTCCTCCATCCACTCGAGCATCGTGTTCGACAGAAGTGGCACAGGGATCTCATCCCCGTATGGCCAGTGGCGTAGCAACCATTCAAGACGACACACGCATTCTGATACTCCACCCCAAGACCTTGCGCGTAATCTGACGCCGTATAATCTCTTGCACCTCCGACATGTACTCGCGGAACGCTCAAGGTACTGCTTCGACTTCGTCAGGAAGTCTTCATCACACCTTTGGTCCCACAGAATGCATTCTTGAACGCCAACGTCAAACATACCCATCATCTGGCCAAGCCACGACGGGTCACCCATGTTCTGGCACATCGACACATACGTCCGCTTCCACGCAGGGCTGTGGTGTCCACGCTTGTGCTCACTCGGAGTGCTCACCTCCTTCTTGTCGGCGCCGTCCCAAACGGATGAGGTAGAGCCTAGCAACCATCAGAATGCGATGGTTGATATCAAAGAGCGTCGAGAATATCTGTCATATACACATTAGCATCCTCGGGGCTCGTACAATATACACTTACTCCGCTCAGATGCCCTTCAAGAAGCACTCGCATTCCCTTCAGCGACCGGTAGTGACGTTGAAGTAGTGGCTCCCGCAGTGCGCATACCGACACATCATCCGTACCGCATACCGTGAATAGATAAACGAGTTCGTCGTCGAGTTTTGTCGCCCTTCACTTGAGTTTGGCGCTTCCCGTACACTTCAGTTCCCACACGAAGTTCGTTTGATGCATAGACAGCTCCAGGTCCTTGATGTCCCCAGTGCTCGCTATCTGTGACGCCCAGATGTCATCGTCCCGTTTCAACGCACTCCGTACCTCTTGGATGTCAAGCAGCACTCGCTCCGATTCAGTCTCCAGGTACACGTATTGTTCGTATTTCGAGACAGGTGAGCAAAGATTATGTCCTCCGGGTAGCTCGTCGATCGAAGTTGATCTGTCAAAATATGTCAGCTTCCCTCCCATTATACAGTGGACACTCACCTAGATCCCACACGTTCAGGTGCCACAGATGGTTCCATTTCATTCTCCCTTTAACCACCCGATCGTCTTCGTTAGCTCCTCAAGTTGCGCCTTACCCTCAGATTTCTCTGCCTCCGTCGTCATCTCTTCAAGGTCGTCGTGCACTCGCTGTGCAGCGTCCATTGCTCGTCCAGCTCTGCCTTCGCCGTCTTCACTAGTATTTCGATAGCGGATCGTCGGTGGTTCCCTCCAAACGGGCGAATTCTCCCCGAGCCAGAGCCTTCTTCCCCTCCGAGGTCAGCTCAGGACTGGTATGTCTTGGATTCGTTTTCCTTCGAGCGTCGTCTCCAACGTGTTTTCGAACCATTCACGACGAAGCCCTATTTGATTCCGTGTCACGGTCAACCACGCGCTGAATCGCACTCGCTCAGCAAGGTTCGTCGCGTGTGTCGTCTCCACCCCGCGCTGGTTCCACATCCCGAACTTCCACCCTTCCGAAACTACCTTCGTCAGATCAACGGAGCAGTGACCTACCATCATCCCTTTCATCGCACGGTTCAGCGCGAAGTCCTGGATTTGATCGCGGTCCTCCCGATCAATCGCGGCGATCGACGCTGCGAACGTGTATTTCTCAACACCTTCGAACTACAAACTCGTCAGATACACATTGACCATCCATCCCAGTCCGCTTACTATCTTCGGCGTTCCTTCCCTTTCCTTCGCTTTCGACGCCTTCGATCCTCCTGTGCGGCGTGTCGATGACATGTTCGATATGTTCTGATAAGTCGTCGTGGATGTAGTGGTGTCTTTATTCCCTTCAGATGATGGAGGTTCAAATGGGGAATTTCCGCGTTTTTCTCTCTTATATACTATATGCCTCGTGGTAGCCTCGTGTTCATCACGTGCTTTCATATCCCGTCTTTATTTGTCTGTGCGTTCACCCATCCAGACATTTGGTTTTACTGGTCGTCTCGCGAGACGACCCGGGAATACCTCCATATGTCGTACATTCCTGGGTCGTCTCGCGAGACGACCGGGAATATCACCATATGTCGTACATTCCTAGGTCGTTCGTGGGACGACCCAGGTATCTCTTCATTCTTGACCCCTGCCTAACCCCAACCCCACCCCCACCTTAATTACAAAATGAGGAT
>MU128921.1:30524-69980 GCA_014904985.1 Hydnum rufescens UP504
CTATTTTCCTGCACACAGCCTCCAGCCTTCCAGAACCTTCCGCCATCTTCCATAACCTTCTTAACTATTTCCTGCACCACAGCCTTCCAGGCCAGAAAACCTTCCGCCGTCTTCATAAACTTCTGGATCTTCCTAGAATGCCAGCTCCACAGCCCATCAGTCAGCCTCCACAGCCACCATCACTAAGCCTCACTAAGCTGACACAGCCATGTTACGAATCCTGTGTGCACCTCCACATGGCTATGCCCCAACTTCCATATGTATCCCCCTTAGCATATGTACTTCCAAGGCAGTGTATGCCTGGGTACTCCAAAGGTGTCCAAAGTGTCAAAGGACTGTAATGATGTGGATGGAGTACAGATTGGGACAGGTGATGTGGATTCAGGGACTGGGGGTAGAGGAGGAGGAGGGGGAGTCTGGATTGGCAACTCCATGGACTCATGTGGGAACGAGGGAATGACAGGTGCTGACAAGGGCACCAATGCTGCCACTGGTTGACTACCCAGCCCATAGCCCACTGGCCAAGGCCTGATAGAGCAAGGGCAATAATAATAAGAGAAATGCCAATAATGGCAAGGATGACAATAACCCCCGTAGTGAATGGAGGGAGAGAGGAGACAAGAGCATTTGAGGAAGTAGGCACCATATGATAGAGTTGATGAAGAATGATACTCCGACAGGTAAGTCCTTAGGCAGAAGCAAATGTCAATTCGATCCTGACAATGACCAGGGTCAGGTCTAAGTCGCAAGATAAATTTGGATCTGAAAATCCATGGCGTTGTTGGAGGGAAAAATCCCTACCACATAGAGTTCCATTTCAGCGTCAAATTTTCCGATGAACGAATTAAAAATGTACCAATATGTCGTTCCAATATCAAGCCTTTCGTCTGTTCATGGATGAGCATGAATTCCATATGCCTGAAAAGATGTAAATGGAATGCTCATTTCCTTGTACACGAGTCAATCTCCCGGGGTCTTCAACAGGCCACAGGGACTGTATTCATTTATGCCCTACCATAAGCCATGATATGGTGGACCCGGCAATTCAACTTGCCCTTCTGTATATCGTCTTGAATTCTCCTTCAATCTGCTCATATGGATCTTGCTGCCTTAAGGGCGATCCTAACGAATGGTGATTATGTAATACGATGGATTACACACCCGGGCCTTCATTCCTACTTGCGGATGCATTACATAATCAAATAGGGGCAAATGCGGCACTCTCAAGGAGTATTCGTTGAATTTCTCCGTCAGTTTTGATCGGATCGGCTCGTAAATATAGCGCCCTGAAAGCTGTGATCAATACCTATCGAATGATACCGATTACGTGTTCATCGGATCAGAACTGAGGCTTCTGGAACGATTTCACCTGCTCATTCATAATAAGAAGGTGTATTTTTCGAATTTCTCCGTCAGTTTTGATCGGATTTGCATGAAACGACCGCGCCTAGAAAGGTATTGAAAATGCCCATCCAGCGGTACGAAGGGCGCAGCGAACAAAGAAGAACTCGGTGTTCTACATACGAATTTCCCCCTTGTCTCAGGAGAACATCATTCCCCCTTCCAATTTTCAAATATCGAATATTGTCCGGCAGCCTTATATCCGAAGGATAGACGTTCAGGACGACTCATTCCACCATTCCTCAAGGGAATCAGTCCAAAAGGGAAGGAGAAATAGTCATTTTATGCTCTATCCTGTCCCCAGACTTGTAAATTGAATATCTCTGTCAGTTTTGAAGCTTTTGACTTGATTCCTTTTTCTACATATTTCCCCTATCCCCCTGCTTCCATCGGATATTTGATCTCATAGCCGGGTTGTATATTAAGCGAATTGTGTTGAAAATTCCATTGTCTTCCCCCTCCCCAGTCTGAAGCACTGAAGTATTGCTGCTGGATTCCCAGGCGAATTCCATCTGAGGACATTGCTACTACTACACTTTGTCTAAGGCCACAAGACTAGGACCTTGGAGTGTGGGATTTGTGGCATAATTTCCCCTTTATTCATCTGCTTGGGCAACTACTGCTGACAGCGGATTATCTTCTATCCTAAAGACCCTCCTACACTCGGATCTGAACATTCGGATTATTTTGGTGGCCCCCGTTCTTCGTTCTCGATTCCATATCGCGGACTGTGGCAGAGATTCCCCCATTTTCTCTTGCTTACAGTGTTGCCTGTGTTGCATCCCCTTAGCTGTAGGACTCATGATGAGGTACCCCATGGCCCTTGTGCTCTTAAGTCTCCAGCACCTGTACATACCAGAAAACTGGACTAACTAGACAGGAGCCCAGCAGGTTGGGGTCAGGCTAGTTAGCCCCAGATCTTTCAATCCCACAACCTGTCAACCACCCATAGGTGTTACAAATCCAGTCAAATTGTCCAATATAAAGACCGATGGGTCCTGACGGGAATTTCAGGCCAACCTTCAGTTGTCCCATCAGAAGGATAGTGAAGACATGACAAGATCACGTGCCTGAGTCTACCACTACTTCCAAGGATGTGTGCCCAGAAGTGAAGATCCTCTCCCTCTTTGATGCTGGAGAGTCTCAGGGTCACCATGTTATCCACTGAGAGGTGCAGGGCCTCTGCATTTGTATCCCGCAAGCTGAGGTGGCATAATGATGAACCAGATCCTCCACATGGCCCAGATTGAAAGTTTGTGCACCTGTCATAGAATCCATCTAGACATCCAGCTCAAGTCCGAGGTGGATCCCATCTTGTCTGGGTGTTCCCTGCCATCTCCGGCATTCATGCTATCAGATTGCACCAAAGCACACCTCATGATATTGGTGATATTGGGGCAGGCGGTATGGAGATGGAGAATTTGAAGAAGGGTATTGTACAATGAAGGCCATTCAAGTTCAAACTGCATGAGTGCCTTGATGCTGACAGTGAACAAATTCGTTTCCAGGGAACTGTGGATCAAATCGAGAATGCAGCAGATTGTGATACTGAGAGGGATGTAGTCTACAAGATGATATTGAATAATGGAACCAAAGAGGTGTGGGGGTCATGCATCCTGGGAATACAGACCCCAGAAGTGGGTATATCAATTTGAAAGGGGGGACTGTGGCGTTATCATTGGTAGAATAGTGGGGTTGTTAGTGACAGTAGCTTGAGAAAAGCAGGAAAGTCATACCTCATGTACATGCACTATCAGGTGCAAGTAGCTGGAGTTGTTCTTGCAGTTTCGCAATCTGCACCTCTGCAGCATCCACTTTTGCTTCTGCCACACAATGCTGGTCTGCCTTGCAAGCTACCTCTGCTTCTGCTGCACAACACTGGTCCACCTCATGGCCAGCCCTTTCTTCTGCTGCCTGCTGGGACTCCTCTGCTGCCTGCTGGGACTCCTCTGCTGCCTGCTGGGCCTCCACTGCCTGCTGGGCCTCCTCTGCTGCCTGAGCATGCAGCTCAGCTGTGTGTAGGTTGAGATTTTGTTCCTGTGAATATATAGTTGAATATTAGAGATAAGGCAATCCATTCTGTAAAAGAAGAAATACAGACTTGTATTGCATTAAATTTCCCATATATCAAGAGAATCTTGGGCTGGTCTGCCACAAGATCCCTTTCGCGCATATCAACAAGGAGTCCTTCAGGCATTTCCCCATCATCCTCCCCTCCCCACTGCATTCGGATGAAAAGCCGGATTGACTGAGCAAGCCACCAGCAATTCACAGTCCACAAGTGATATTTCTGTCTCTGCGTCGATACCGCATATGTGGTGAGGATGACATCAACAACATTTGGACGACTATCCACCACTCAAAAATGTGTCACACCAAGGCTTCATAGTGAGGAGTTCTTTCTGGAGGATCCTGGTTTTGAAGCAATAAAGTACTTTTTTATCACATCACCATTGAGCAGTTGGCACCAATCCGCCACCCTGCCTTTGTGCTCTGCACCCTGCTGATCTTTCGCTGCCTGTGGAGAGCCCCCGAAAGACTTGGGGACAACACTATCAGAAGATCCCTTGGATGCATGCCAAGGGTCATTCTCGAACAACATGCAATCAATCCGCAAGTACATGGTGGAGCGAGGGTCTTGCCCAAAGACCAAGGTTAAGCCTTCATGCTTGAATTTCTCGAAACGTTCCCAGTGAAAGATTGTAGCAAACTTGAAGGCAGTGTAGGGAGGACTCTTGTCATGCATTAGATTGACTAGTTGCATGTACCAGACACCCAGGGGCCTCTTGGTTAGATTGCCTGGCAGTAAGAAGGGGGGAATGGAGTTGCAAGGTGGTGATGGATCAGACATCTTGAGGAATGAAAGAAGCTTGGAGAAGAACACCATATTTTTATCCACTCTGCCTCACGCACATGAGGTAATGAGTCACAAGTCAGAAGAATCACTGGCCATGACGCAAATGCATGGTTGCTTCGAAAGTTCATTATGGCTGTGTCATTCAGAAGCTGCCAAAAGACCACTCACACTCTGCAACATCAACCATTAGCACTTACTCAGTACCCCACTCTATATGTCAGCATGATCTCTCAGCACCAGGAACATACAATAGTGCTTCATGCATCGTGGGTAGTGATCCCAACCCAGTCAATCTGCAGCTTGCCTTGTACACACTCGAATCCTTAGAGGCTGGTGTTCCTGCCTATCGAATCCTTTGCCTATGGATGCTATACAACTGACAATCCAGGTCCAATTTTGTGCCCTTTATATTTACAACTGTGTAGGTATCATAAAGTTTGAACTAGTTGACTCACTAGTTGACTCAGTGGCCCACAGTAGTTTTGTCCCTGATCAGTATTGCAAGCCTTACTCATGAGGCTTAGGTTTCATCCAGTAATCCAATATCCTTCAGCCACCATGACACCCCCAGCTCACTTTCTTCATCTCCATAATCCGCTGAACCCTTATCACTCTCATAATCACACTGACAGTGCCAGGGGCAGCGCCAAGGGACACTTCGCAAGAACATTGTGCCAGGTTATGCTCAAGGTTTGCCCATCACACACCTTCCACTCCAATCTTCCTAGATGACTAGAGTCAACATGGTGAAACCAGGACTTGTTCTTCAACCATCACACAGCCATCATCGAGTCCCTCACCAGACAATGGGAGAAGGAAATGAACTAAGACTGGGGAACACCAGTAGCATGTCCTAAACTTAGCATGCAGTTAGGATATCACGTCCCCCCTATTTGGTATCAGTCTGGATGCTTGGTGATCTACCTGGTGTGACCATAGTGTGGATTCATCACTATTCATTCCTCATGGATCTAATGTGTTTTGTTAGATCCCAGTGTGCGATCAACCCCATGATATCCAATGTCACATCCAGGACATCCCTATGTTCCATGTCTTGCGCCAAATCCCATAATCTTGGGGTTGTTGCTGGCAGATTTGGATGGGTTGAAAATGGTGATCAAACCAGAAGGTGAGTACATCATGTTCACTGCCGACATGTCTTTCCACTCCTATCTGTGACCTCCTGTAATGTCAAACTTGGCCCTGGCCCCAAACATCAACATGATCAGTTGGCAAGCAACAGCATGCACGACTTCGCATGACGGTTAGTGATCCCAAGTCAGTCAAACCTCAAATCTTTCACCCATGGACACCATCACAGTCATCCAATTCGCTGAATGGTAGTAGGCTCCATGCTTCACCTTTGTTTACGGCCAAGTGGGTGTTGTGAAATCTAAACATGTGCACTGGATCATCATGGATCACTTTCTGATGAGTATTGCAGACATGGCCAATCAGGCTTGGGGTTTTATATGATGTTCCAATATTCCTCACCCATCACAACTCGAGCGACTCATTCTCTTCCCCTCTCATCCTTGACCCAAGCCTTTTCACTCATGAACAATAGAATGCGGCAGCATCCCCTTGACCTTCGGATAATGATCGATTAGATCTTGTCAAAGAAGATCAAGGTCAGAGCAAACCAAGGTTGATGTGATGTGGGCATCTTGGCCCTAAATTATTTGTGCACCTCTGAACCACTGAGGGGATCAAGGGACAGATGTACTTGTGTAGGTCAGGGTTGTTGGGCATGTGCAGTATAGCATGTATGTACATGCCCCATGGTGCTGATACTAGACCAATCACCCCTACTGTATAACTATCTCTTGTAACTGCAACAACTACCTTTTCTTTTGAGCAGTGACTCCAATGTCACTAACCATTTCAACATCCCCAGTAATTCTCACTTGAGGTCTGGAAGAGTAAATGCCAATTTCTGGTATGACATGGAAATGGTCCTAAAATCATTGTATATTGAGTCCTTGGAGGCAGACAGATTAATAGAGTGTGGCAGCATTGCCTTGACCAATGTATAATGATTGACAAGATCTCAAGAAGAAGATTGAGGCCGGCATAAATGCTGCTCTTGTTTGGTAGTTGCCCAGCCAGTGCCTTGCAAATACTGGAGAAATGGGACTGGAAACCATTCTCACGGTGAGCACTCTCCATGACAGAAGGGAAAAGGATTATGGCTTGGTCAAGTTATGGTTTTGAGATCAGGAGGTGCGGCCAATTCCTGGGGTACGCAGAAATCATTGTAAAAGACAATCCAAACCGCCACCCACCACAATGATTCAAGGTCATGCAAATGAATATGAATGAACAGGGTGGGTCCATCCTTTTGTTTCTTGGATTTGGCATTGTCTTCACAGCCCCTCAAGGTCTAAAGTCTCAGAAGGTGCAGGTTGAGGAGCAAAAAGAAATCCTTGTGCGGAAACCTTGATGGACATGAAGTGTATCATGCCCTGTTGAAAATATTCAGTGTTGCCAGAGAAGAAACCAAGTTTGACTTGCCGTCCGTGTGTCATGACTCATCCTATCATCTATTCTCTTTGCATATTCCAGATCTGATAGCTTGCCACTATCTCTATACCACAATATATTGCCAATACTAACATCCCAATGTACTATCCCAATTTTCGAAGAAGTTGCAAAGCTGCATTGCCAAAACGTTGAGAATCACGGCTGTGAATAGCAAGGGAAAACTCACCAGTGACAATGTGAGCGGGAGCCCTCATTACATCACAAACGCCCAGGACGAGATCGATTGTAAGTCCCTTCTCCTCGAAAACAATATGATGATGCGTCTTGCTGGGCAGCTCAGGTTCAGATGCGGAATATGGAGCCGGGTCACCGCACGAAGACCTTGCGAGCCAGATGGATCTTCGCGTTTGGGAACCATCAAATCCTTCCTTGGCAATTCAAATATGCCATGTTCGGTCGTCTTCAATCTGCGCATGATATCCCGAGTATCATCCGCGGTATCGGGCGCCACCAAGACGTCCCCATGACAAATGGGGGTGAGGAAATGCTTCTTCGCAAGCCTCTGATCTTCACCATCCATGTCATTGTACAGCTGGGCGAGAATGTCGCCTTCCCTCATGCGATCATGGTCGATCCAGATGTCCTTCAATACAACAGGGCCCCCGGTCTCCTTTTCCGCCATCTTTAACTTCAATGGGTTCAAAAACGCGAGTCCTCGTCCTCAGAGTGGTTCGGCACCAGATGAGGATATGATTTGCCGAGTGCGGAATCTCCTCGGTTTCCTGCTATCATGATGGGGTGAATGGTGATGATGAAATGCGTGGGATCTCCTGGAGTACGCACCATGGTGGGGTAAAAGCCGAGCGACCTCCTGTCAGCGAACGCGAATGCAGCAAAGAGTTCGACGAGTGCTTGCGGTTCCTAATTGTACTTGAGTGCCAAGGTATTCGTAAATACAAACAAACCCACAGCAATGAAGTCGAATGGCTCGCTCACGACGACCGAAGAACGACAGCAGAACCATATCCTCATCGTGGCATTCTCGGGATGCGCAGGGGAGAGCTAGCGACCACGTTCATCGCCTACTGGCTCGCGAGACAACGAGTCGCTCTGTCAGATATTTCCAGCGCCCCCACGGCCTATTGACGTCTGTTCAAACCCTTGATTGAGACAGACTTGTCAGTGAGACGCATTGGTGGGGGAGGGGAACCACAACTAACAAGAGCTTCATGACCACGAGATTGAGATCTTTCTACAGACATGACAGAGAAAGTGGGAGAGACGGAGGATCTGGAACAATTGGAACGTACCGTGGACAACTAAGGCCTGCTGTCTTGGAGGTCGACTGTGAATTCAGGGACATGAACCAAGAGGCGCACCTTCGGAAGATGCCACAACCGCGAAATCGCCTCGTCCCTCCTCATGTTATGAACCCCGATCTCAGTAGGTAGAAAGCATCCCTTTTCGCAATTCGCCACCTCATCAGTTATGGATAATTTAAGGCTACGGTACCCTTTATGTCTACTCGCCTCTTGGAGCGTTGGCTCGTCGGCCACAATATTTACCATAATCCCAACGATGATCTTGAGTCTGGAGCGTGGGTGGCCCTGATTGGTGGATAGAGAAAGCAGTGGCAAATGACGACGGGAACATGTCTGTGACTGAGAAGGACTGGCTGTGTCGCCTGAATTCACCCGCGGTTGATAGTGACCTGGGTCAGAAGCAAGGGATTCTCGTGTGGGCTAATAGGTCGCGATTGGAACCGCATGCATTTTATGGGTTGATAGCTAGATGGTTGTCAATCCTCGACAACATAGCGATAGCGGACGAGTTTGGAATTCTGCATGCCGTGTCCGAGGAACGGTATCGTCACAGCTATCAGACATTCGTTCACGAAGGGCTCACATGGTTGGAGGCTCACGAGAAAGTACTGTCCATGAATTGGGGCGACTGCTTTAGATCACAGAAGACACCCAAACATTGGTAGTCGGATTGGAATGATACCCATGCATGCAGGTCTCCCGGGTTTCAAAAGTACGTTGTGTTGATATAGAAGTAAAAGTCTCCAGCTGAAGGGACCGCCAAAAACTGAGTGAAAATCCATAGGTCTGCGTATTTGGATTGGGCACCCCATCAATCAGTCCCACAGTATCCTTTGTCTCGTGCTAGGATTGCATGGCCAGGGGGTTGGCTTATATATATGCTTGATAGTGAATAACACGCAGGACGCACCACCCCAAGCGATAATTGGCCCAAGGCCTTCTCGTCCGAAAAGTGAATCCCACACAGGTCAGTCAACTCGGGAAGGGGCCTTTCCCTACCGCGTCTTGTAGAGAATTCAGCTCTGGGATGGAGGGCGTCTGGGTCCTAGGGGGAGGCAAGGTACATGTGAATATAAAGCTGAAAACGAAGCCCGAGACCATTATTGTACAGCATTGCCTGGGACTCGGGGATTTTAAGAGTGCCGGCGTTAGACATATCGAACTCAGGCGAAGCTTTTGACATCTGAATAATCCGATACTCCTACGAGTGGTTCAGTGTCAGTGCCTGTGGTGTCCAGGAAAGAGGAGAATATCCTTCACTCACGATTATCAATCCTTTTTCCGCAGTCCTGTTTCGAATGATCGGAACGACGCCTTTATCTTCATTGCTAAGCGTCACCCCAGTCATTGTGCAGAGGGGACTTGTAGGAATTGACGTCGGGTCTGCGGTAATGCCCCTCCGTGGACGGTGGATGACCCCTTATTGATATCGAGTGATGTCGGGTAATTAGGGAAGTACCTACTGGGAAAACCAGGAGCGGCTCAGAATCCAATTGGTCACAGTTTGATGTTGCAAGTATATATCGTCGGTTGCAAGTCTGGGGAAGCTGCATAACCATCTGTAGGCGACCCTTTACAGTCCTCTTTCCTGTGCATCTAACGAAACGGAGCAGTTTATGAGCGGACGGGTAAAAGACGATCAGAACGAGTGCGAAAACCCGCTACAAGTACGGGCTCGAGAGGGTAGGCAAATGCAAAGACATTGTTGTAGCCGTTCGGGTCAAAGATATCGTAGAGCTGCATGGATCAATGCGATTATTTAGAACTCCGCATCTGCATTTGATGCATCGAACTGGCGTGAGCTACAACGCACGCTAGAAGTTGCATCAAAGCAAAGAGTCGCACACTCACGAACTCGCTATTGATGATTCCTCATTCTGGGGAAGGCATTATGAATCAGGCCGCAACCCTACGGTCGAAAATCTTTATTATGGAATTGCACCCCCAGAAGGCGAGATAGAGCTTTGGGTTCATTGTTGCCTGTTTTCTTCCTTTCTTGGATCTGTACATGTGGAGAGAGCCCAAGACTTGTCCTGGATTTAATATCACTTCCGCTTCTTCAGGAAATAATCAGACACAGACGTGTGACATTGACGTGACATGCGTTCTGCACGAGGCGGTGACTTGCCTACAACGCATGGGGGGCTACCCACTAGAAAACACAAATGCCGTTCTTGTTTCTTGGAAAACTCGTATCCCTCTTTCAAATGTCTCAAGCCTCAGGTTCTCTCCCCTCCTCGCTACAACCCCAACGCAAGCCAATCAGTGATTGGTGCAGGAGTACACTCTTCGAGGTCGAACAAATCACTGCCTGCTCCCGGTTTTTCCTGAGTAAAATATGGCATTGGGAACGTGATGGTGGTTTCAGACATGAGGGTTTGACCTTTGAGTTCATTAGACATGATCGGGCTACAGTCTGCATAAAAGTTGACCGACTTTCTTATGACAACGACCCCTATACATCGACGGTCAAAGCTTTTAACCTTTCGGGTGCCGACATACTCGCAGAGTCTCGGGATCAAGACAGCGAGACCAGTCTCCTCAAAGCGAAAGACTGGATGCAGATCCTGACTCGCAACGAATGCGCCTCGTTTTTCCATCCCTCACCACCAAGTAATCGCCCTCACCTCTCTATGAAGAGTTTGGGAACGACTACTTTCTCGAATGCCGAACGATCTGATCCTCCTCCAACTCTGATTGATGTTATGCTCGTGGTGGGTGCGGTCTCGAAGGCTCGTGAGGAATACCATTTGTGGCAAGCAAACTGTTGGTGGCTTGCCCGCTCGGTCCGTGGGTGCATTGAGCGCCAGTGGAGCCAGGAGTCGGACTCGCGGATACCCGACATCACGATTGCAGGGTTTGATGCTAGGATGGAGAGGATTGCCCGGGATCAGGACAAGATCTGGCACCATTATAAGGAATTGGATTCCAGACGGGTAAGTGAATGTGGATTCTCAAGATAACTTTATTCAGTATTTATGAATATTGCTAGGTTGAAGCCCTGAACCAGAAAGCTATCATGGAGGGGGCGTTGCAACGTGCTGATGATGCTGAAAGGGTGTCACGCGAAAACAAAGAGGCCCGTGTCGTGGCGGAGGCCCAGGAACGTGCAGAAAGGGGTGCCCGCATTGCAGCAGAGGCCAAGGAACTTGCGGAAAGGGGTGCCCGCATCGCGGCGGAAGACGCCCGCATCGCGGCGGAAGACGCCCGCATCGCGGCGGAAGACGCCCGCATCGCGGCGGAAGACGCCCGCATCGCGGCGGAAGACGCCCGCATCGCGGCGGAAGACGCCCGCATCGCGGCGGAAGACGCCCGCATCGCGGCGGAAGACGCCCGCATCGCGGCGGAGGCCAGGGAACGTGCGGCAGAGGAGCGAGCTGCTAACTTGGAAGCACAACTACGGAATTTAGGTTTGTCTACCACAAATGCCTGATGTTTACGTAGGTAATTGGTCCAACCTCTCCTCCAACATGCAGTGTTGTGATTCTATGTATCCCCGAATTTCTGTCCGATCTCGTGTTCATCGCTGCGAGGATGATCCTAATTCAGTCGATCTGGGGCTTGCTCGCACGCACTCGAATCCCTTGCCTATGGATTCTATAGGTCACATAGTTCTCGGGGCGATCCAGCCACTGCTTCTGTCATAGTTGGGTTTGACTCGCTTCGGAGAATACATCACCCAGACTCAGAAGTGACATCGATACTGAGTATTGTGAGCGTCGCCTGTTAGTGATCCAACAGTGCTGCACTCTTCTCAACAGATCCCGAGGGGTTCATTCATGGAGATGTGAAGCAATCTAACGTTGTCTTTGACATGCCTATGAACTTTCGGTTCATTGATTTTGCTGAGACCGTACTGGAGTCTGAGCCCCAGTTCAGTCATATCTCAACAACATCATCTTCTTCCCAGAAAACGGGTTCTTCCTTATCCTGTACACTTGAGCTGTGGGCAGCTGGGATGATAATTAGGCACATCGATACCGGGCGTTTACCATTCAAAAATATCGTCGAAGAGCCCTGGATCGCCCTTTTGAGGTAGATCTTCGGCTGGATATCAGTCTAATTGGAGACGACGTTGTTGGGGCTCTGGTCCGCAAATATTTAGCCTGAGCGTGCGCTGTTTCTTATTACACGCGATTTTTTTCTAAAATGGGTAAACCTTCCCCCTTCGCTCGCTCTCACAATTTCGACGTTCACGATTCATCTGGCAGGGCGTGGCATCCTGACTTGTCGAAATCTAATCTGACGAGTAATCCGTTGCATTGGTCAGATGTAATATAATGGTGCGGGGGACCGGGCGGGGATTCGACGGTACGGACAATTCTCGACAGTGTGAGAGGATTCTGAGTCTGCAGCCGCAAGAACAAAGGGGTGGGAGGGGACATGGAGCAAGGTCCCCCCAAGCTAAATATAAGGAGCAGGATATTGAACTCACTCCATTTTATGCATCCCACGTATACTGACGACGCGGTAGGCCTAAAGCGACCAAACCAATGTTCCCTCATCCGTAGTCCATCAGAGTCCCGATGTGCAAATGTTTGACGTTGCAGACGAAGTGGTAGGCAGTATTGCGGAACAAGCAGAGTTGGAGCCCTCTTGCAATTTCGATAATTGTCACGCGCTGTCGAATCCTTGTTTGGCCACACCATCATTACGTCAGACCAGTTGCTCATCCGATCAGATTTTGACGAGAAAACAATGTCAGGCCACCGGACTGCGCCAGATGAACCGCGAACGTCGAAATCGACATGAGGGCAAGCAAGATGGAAGGCTGTGTGCTTTCGGCTTGGTAATAGCCGCTAAAACGTGGTTTACAAGGAGTGTGAAGGGCTCATAACGTCCGACCTCTGAGTTCTTTAAGGAGGCATCAAATTTGGCAAAGTACTCCAGTGTCTCTTGGCCCTGGCGTACGACAAGTTGGAGTCACAGTGGGCGAGGTATACTTGATCTTTGGATGAAATCCCACAAGCCTCATCATTAAAGGTTGAGATACTCATCAGGAATTGGACGAGCAAGAACCTTGAGACTTCATAGCGCCTACACGGTCCTACTACCAGAGGCGGAGCCTCGATCCAAGAACCATCTCAAGAATTACTGGGTGCGATAGTGTCCATGGACACAGGATTCAAGAGCGTACGATGCAAGCTGCAGTTCGACTGACTTGGCATCACCACCCATCGTCCGGGGAGCTTTATTGGGCATCCTGTCACTCATCAACAAGTCATGCAGGCATTTAGAGCCAGTGCTGCCGTTTGACACTGCAGAGGAAGTGGTAGATTGCATTGTGGAACGAGTAGGGTCCTGCAATTTCGAGAATTGACCCGTACTCTTGGGCCTTTGCTTGGCCTTAAATTCCAACACCATCTTTACGTCCGACCAATGCAATGGATTACTCTGCATATGATCGGAGTCTGATGAGAAGACGACATCAGATCAGGTCACCGAATGGCGCCAGATGAACCATGCACGTCGAATGTGTCGTGAGAGCGAGCGAAGATGGAAGGCTTTGAACTTTTCTGGCACGCGCCAGCTGCCAAAATGTGGTTTACTAGGTCGTGAAAAGCTGGTAATGTTCAACTTCAGATTTCTTTAAGGAGATATTGAATTTAGCGAGATGTTCGAGAGTCTCTGGGTCCTGGTATATTGCTTCCAAATCAACGTCATGCGGAGACTTGAATTCGAAAACACCCACAAGAAAATTTTTGAACACGATTATTGTTGGGTTTTTGGTATTGTTTTCGAGGAGAGAGTACAATGGGTCTTTATGCCGATCATTGGGGGCATTTCCCGATACATTCTTACTGAACGGCGTTGAGGAAGGTTGGGTGGATGGCGCGGTATTTGCAGGTGGCGGAGTGGATCGATTGAGATGATGGGTTGCGTGTTCGGCTGCATGTGGAGTGGTGTCGCCTATGGTTGTGTCTCCGGCATCATTTATTGGAACCTCGCTAGCGGTATCTGACTGATCGCCTGACCCGGATACTGCAGCAGTGCGAGGTCAGCGTGCCTGCTACAATCAAGTAAATCGCACAAACTTGCCATGCGAAGTGCTAGTGGTTGGATCGCAAAGAAACGGACGATCATTGGGTTTAGACACATTGATTGACGGCCCTATACTCTGTCCTGCTGTATGCTTCTTGTTGCTTGCACCAGTGCAGCTTCTACTCACGCGGTCAGAGGCAGGAATCACTGAATAATCTTCCGCGCGAAGGACTTCCGGGACGTGGTCGAGTATCGCGCAGCTATCATTCTTTGCTGCGCATTTGCATGCCGCATTGATGACATCAGATTCGCTCGCTCTGTCCGCCGATGGCCACGGATAGGACAAGAAGCGGGCGGATAACAATAGGTCACGCTGGTTCCCTCCTCAGGATAGGTTCCATGGCGAATATGAATCGAGAGAGTTTGGGTGACGGAATTTTAAAGAATGCAGGCGACGTGCCGACCATGACAATGCCGGGTATGACCTAAGAAGTATAAGCTCTCAGAAAAAGGTCCACAAACTCGCGAAACGACTTGCCTTCTCCGCCAGAGGGAGCCCAGCCGCTCCCCGTCCCGCACTATTCTCGCCGAAGGCCGCAACTGTCTCTGCTACAAGCTAAGCCTGCGCATTGACGGCTCACTGAGCTCTAAACGGTTGTCCTCCTGGACAAGGAGAAGAATATCGTTCTGAGACGATCGATGATACAGACGTCGGTCTGTGTGCCTGTTTTCGCCGCAAATAAGAAACGAAAGGTCCGCCCGCGCGTGTGTTACTCGCTCTTGACGAACACAATCCAGAAGCTTGAAGAGCTCACGACAAAGTCGTCCACGGGAGTTTCGCCCTTTTCGGGGATCACGGCGAGATCGAGATAGGTGATCAACTCAGCGTGGGGGGGTCCTGTTGCATGGCACCAACATCAATATGCTGCGGCTCTTGATCAACCAATGGTTGTAGCAACTCCTGCGACGCGAAAAGTTGTTATAGTCTTTCCACGAGCTACAGCGAATGTAACCTCACCTACTGGCACGCCAAAGAATGTGTCGGGGTCTACTTGATTGAGGCCAACGTGGGTGAGTCTGGTTCGTTCAGTCGCTGCCAGACACATGATGGTGTTTGCGGAGAAATCCGGACGCACGTCTATGTTGCAGCCATCCTTGACTCTAATACCACTGCAGTGTGCTGAATCATCCTCGACATTATGCAGGGGTTGTATCAGCAATGGTTAATGTGCTTTGCGAACTGGCGAGGCACAATCCCCAGTATTAGCCTCCCCCCAATTATTCGATATTCTTGCCAAGTCTTCCAATAATTCGATGCTGATTAAAGTGATCAAGCTGATCTGTCCCTTATCATCCAATCTCCAGAATATTACAGCGTCTAATGCTTCTGCTTGCTTCATTACCCTCTCGTATTCTTATCTTAGCTAGGTGCTCTAGCCCTGTTCGAACCTCGACTGCAGAAACAAATAACAATAACAGAGCTCATCTCAACAACACTGGTGGTGTCTCTGCTGTACGAATGTGTGCACACTTGCATTATCGGTGGTATGCGGGAAGGTCCAAGTGACCAATCTCTGGTAAAGACGTGCCCCGATAAACTGGCCGCATTTTTGCGTGACCCAGATCAGAACTGTGAGTTATGTTCGGGCCCCCTCGCATAACGAAGCATATATTGACGGTGTAGCAATGGAAAATCAGTGAAATGCATTTCGTTATTGGCGATGGCAAAAATCGTTCCTTTGCACCCCCATCTCGTTTCCGCTCATCAAGATGGGATCATCTCCAGCATTGAAGATCAAGACATCAGCTTACGAATGCGCGCTCTTGATCTTGTTTCTTCCATGGTTCGTCGTGGATATGATCTATACAGACTGAATACTGACATTCACCGTCAGGTGACTGACTATAAGTTACAGTGAATCGTCCAGAGACTACCCCGCACCGAGCCAAGACAGTGCGACATCCGCCCTCCCAATCTCTCGCACGCACAGCAGCAGCAGCGGCATCCGATGTCTCTGGCTATCTCGGTAACCCGTGCAGATGCCTCACCTACACCCTCGATACTCACTTCCGCTTCCCGACTCGAAGTTTCCTGGTGCATCATCGCCATGTGTTCTCGCGACGCATATGAGAATGTTACTGATTTCGAGTGGTATCTCTGTGCTGGTTGACCTTGCTTACGTTTCTAACGTGGGCTCTATTGGGCGCGATATCAATGACAAACTCCTCGATGTTGTGGTGAGAGTTAAGGGTGTGAGAGCGTTCGCTGCTAGTTGATGCTCCGCTTATTGAGCGATGAAATATTATTGGAAAATTGCCGCGATCCCACAAGTTACTCTCAAGTTCTGTGGGCGGCTGCATGGAGCTGTGGGGAATATTACTTGTACGTGTCGATCTCATTCGGATTGGCCCCTGGCCTGCCATTCTTTCTCCGAGTACACTCACATTGCCGTGACAGAGAGCTAGCGAGCTCACAAGGGCTAGTCGCTCTTCTATTGCAGCCCAACGTTATGCTATTACGGGAGGTGACGATCGCAGTCTATTTACAGACTGCACTCAAAGTATTCAGGTACTGGGCGGCGGAAGTGTCCAAGCACTGCCCTCACAACATCGTCCTTATCCTCGTCCTGAAGGGTGGAGCGGTCATCTTCCCACTGGTGGACCACCGCGAACAGTCCCCAGGGAGAATCGTTCAACAGGAACCGGCCTTGAGCGATATTTGGGGGAAGTTCGCCTTTGGCAATGATGGCGGAGGGTAGAATAGACTGGAGTGTCGATGAGCCTGAAGTCGTGGAGCCCATTGTTGCCTGCCGAGCTCGTCACTCCTGGTCTCCACCATTATTCAAGTCATTCCACGATGGCCATGATAATGAGTATTTATGGGGGGACGATGGTCGCGGCCGGGCACCCATCGGTTGTTGCGGAAGATGAGCGCCAGCGGGTTGGGAGTTCGCAGGACATGGGTCTACGGGGTATTTAGGCACTGCGGATGGCTCCGACGCTGGATTGAGATTGAGGTTTGGGTGAAGTGGCAGCGGCGCCAACGGACCAGGGGTCTCACGCCCGAAAGTAGTTTGTCGAGCAGCATTGCGAACCGTCCCAAAGTCCCACAAGTCATCAGTTTCCACTCCATCGCGTTCCCTGGGGTGATTATGAAGCAATTGTGAGATACAAGCACGGTATGGTTAGCTATAAAGAAATGCGCACGAATCCTCAACATGATTTCCATCTTCCTCCTCTTGTCTTCCACCGCCTTCGGCCTTCCAGCGCTCATGCCGTTCGATGACTTCAGTAAGATAGCTTTTCTTTTTGGACATGCGGATAAACTTGTCCTTAAACAACTCTCGAGCCGTCGGGCGCTATCCGAACGGGCGGGGAGCAGAAAACCCGATTAGGGTGTCGTCAGTGATTCTGATCGCATGGAATAATAGGTATCAAGGAAAGTGTAACAGAAGACGTACTTCACGAGGATCACGAGCTAAACATGCTGCTACAAAGTCTTTGAATGGTTCGGAGAAGTTCCCATCGAGTATTGGGGATGGATTTTTCAGTATCAAGAATAAAGCCTATACCAAATTCGATTCGTTCAGACCATCCCCTGCATTTAACACTCGAGGCCCAGCACACGTGAAATGCGGTCGCACCTTCATGGGGCGAAGCTCCGCGTAAGGGGATTCCCCCTTTGCAAACTCGATCGTAGTGATTCCCAAGCTCCAGATGTCCGCCTTGTGGTCGTACCCAGACTGCTTGATGGCCTCAGGGCTCATCCAGTAGGGCGTCCGACAAAAGAGTTCTTCTTTGCTGAGAGCGTCCCGCTTAGTTGGCCAGAGGCCCCAAAGTCAGCCAGTTTGACTAAGTGGACGTTCTGTTGGGATCACAGCAATTGGTCAAGTTGAAGATGAGCCGATCTACCTTCTCCAGCGATCAGAAGCGTTCGCAACTATTATGAAGGTATCAAACTAATGCGACAGGCCACTGGGGTGATTCGGAAGACTATACCTTTGACGTCACGGTGGAGTTTCCCCTCGATGTGGAGGTACTCCAGGCCTTTCAAAAGCTCCCGAATGATAATGGCTATGTATTCTTCGCGGAATACCCAGATTTTATCCATAGTAATGGTTCATTGCTAACCATACCAATGCAGGGATGAACAAACCAAATCAGAGCATGAACACCCGAACAATACCCGACAATACCCAATCGTAAGTGAATAGGGCGACGGCGGTAAGGCCTGATCATACTAGAAGGGAATATAATATGCACACAGACGTGATATCTTTATGGTCTTTTCGTCATTGCCTGCCGAGACAGGGAGTCCGAAAGAATTCAATATTTCGAGTGTGCCATCCAGATCAAGTCCAACCAGCAGGCCCGCTGCAGTTCCTGGAAGAGATGATGCACGAAACGCATCGTGCCACCTCGTTATACTGTACTTACTAAACCATCGAGCTGCACGGTAGTGACCGGAATTTCAGCTTCAACGTCGACGAATCTGGCCATTGAAGGCAAAGTTTCTTCAGTTACTAGGGGAGGGGCCGCAGCCTGGTTGGCTTGTACACTAAGGCCGCTAGGAGGGTCCCATGTATTCACAGACATTTTTCCAAACGAATGAAAGAGCAGAATGCGCCGAGGGAGGATTATCTAAGACTCTAGGCAACATGGGAGCGGACCGGGGAATACCTTGTGTCACCACAAACTCTATCACGCCCCCACACTGAAGGATGGACACCTCCATTGATGATAATGAGAGATCGCAGCCGAAGGCGTCTCTCAGATCCCACGGAAGTGGATTGTCCGTGCCAACCACACCCTTGCGTCACTCGTCCGCCGGCTCGTCTCAGCAGTCCTCTCACCATTCCACCTCTGTATCTCAGAAAGAGCTCCAAGACACTCTCCAATCTGAGCTCTCGGGGGCCACCTTCGAATCTGATGCACTTTCTCTTGGCGATGCATTATCAGACGAGACCATCCATGAAATTAAGACGCGTCTCCCGACGTGGCCATCGGAAGGAAGGGAACAAGCATACTATGAACCCGTGGTGAAAACAATCAGTGTGGTGCGTGATGTGTTGAGAAAACGCAGAAAGCCTGACGAACCCAGGGGAATATATGATGATCATGGCCTATTCCTCTATGCGGATTGTGCGATGATGGACAGTGTGGACGGCGCCCATGCTGTCAAGTCCGATCTCATTCTTGCGCGACGAAAAGAACTAGGAGAAAATGAAAGAGTGAGATGGCGGGATGTGGACATGGTAGTAGAGGTCAAGAGGGATTGGCCAGATCTGGTCACACAGGCTGCAACATACGCTCGTGCGCTGTTGTATTCAAACTCGACGCGATGGTTTAGTCTTGTGATTGGAGTCAATCATAAGATGCGACAGGCTCGTTTCATGTTCTTCCACCAAGGTGGCCTCACATCGACGCGAGAACTTACAATGGATGGCGACGCCCCTGAATTCCCAAAATTCGCCCAGATGCTGGAAACTGTATTCAGCTGCAAGAATCCTATGGATGCGGGTTTTTTTCCAGCACCCTCACGGGATGGCCCGTTCGAAGACGTTTCCCTACTCTCAAGTCGGACTTGCATACGAGGGCGTGCTAATCAAGTTGCAGTTCTGTCGCAAAAGGACAATACTGGTCCACGGCATGCGGAGGCACTCTCTTATCCGCCGGCGCGAAGATCAGCTCACCTTGCGGAAAAGTCTACACGCCAAGTACAAGCCCAACCCACTCCGCCACCAAAGCTTCCCCGGGGCAATCAAAGCCACGCACGTGGACCTGCGACAAAAGATATCACTATGCCCCGCGACGAAGCCAGAATAGTTACTTAGAAGATTCCTCTGGAAAATGATGCTCGCCCTAGCATCAAGGAAGCCTTGGCGGACGCTTCTGCAGTCTATGGGTACGGAAACCTGAAGTACACAAATGATGTGCTGGATGGTGATATTCCCTCTCGGCTCCTCTACAAAGATTCCTGGCCTTTCCAGAGGGATGCTGAGATCGAGGCCAACACGTATTCCCCTGTCTACAACGAGTTTGGCGTCCCAAGGCTTTGGTGAGATAAACTAACTCTGAGTATCTTTCCGAGCTCAATATATGCTAGGGCTTTCCAATCACTCGGTGACAACTCGCGCTTTGTGAATGGGGCGAGTCCCTGGGACCCTTTCAAAACAGAAGTTACAACACGAAAACCTGAACTACGAGTCCATAGGCATCTGTACTATTCGACTGTCGGAAAACCGCTTTATAATTGCAAGACACCATACGAGTTGATCGAGTGCATTCTCCATGCAATGATTGGTATGTGGATGAATCCATACCTCTGCTGTTCGCGAGCTTACAAGTATGGTGTCCAGGTCATTTTAATGTGTTCAGGAAATCCAACGCTTTACATCGGGACGTGAGTGAAGGGAATATTTTACTAGTGGATGAAGCTGTCACAGGTGTCGATGTGTTCGACGAATTGTAGGCGTTTTTTCCTTATCCCCCCCTTCTGCAACATTCCTTACAGAACTTGTCAGATTTGGATCAAATTTTGAGTACCTTCCTATGAGATGCCAGGGGAACCTTATTGACGGGGATCTGGCGAAGCATATGGGTGACAGGAAAGCGCCAGAGGCTGGCGAGTCGATTTCTGTGAGTCAGGTGCCTGTAGTTCAGCTTCCCACTTCACACACCTGCATTACTTTTAGGGTACCATCCCATTCATGTCGATCAATCTCTTAACTCGGTGGACAGCCAAAAATCCGATTTACCATAATCCCAATGATGATCTTGAATCGGGGATTTGGGTGGCCATGCTCTGTGGACTAGAGCAATCTATCAAATATGGTGCCAGTAACCAGGAGAAATTTTGGCTCACCGCTCTCCCATGATCCTAGGGTTGTATCAGGTGCCAAAGTCAATATTCGTGAGTTGGACGTTCAGTGGACCCTGTCCCCGCCACCCAAAATCCACGCCTTTTATGGATTGATAGTCAAATGGCTTGGGCTGCTGTGGAGAAGGGAGATTGCAGACGATCTCCGCGCACCCTGGCAATTGGACGCGCCTCCAGATCTCAAATTAAACACCAACCGGACTGGGCTACAATCCTTTTCCCTTCTGCCAGGGTGTGGGATCAGAAGTGCATTAGGATGCACAACTGACATTAGGGTGTAAACCAAGCAACAAGGGACTACTAAGAAATAAAAGGGGTAGTCCAAGTACTAATAGCTGGCTGAGCCAGGCACTGACCCACCCTCCGCAGTTGCGGCCTGCTTGTATCTAGTCAAATCTGTTGTGCCTGGTCCCGCGTGAGTGATGGTCTTGGATTGCGAATTCCGTAACTCTAGACCATGTCATGCCAGCCGAGAGCGTCAATTCGAGGGTACCGAAGAATCCCGCCTCAGCTTCCCTATCCACACAAATGAACATGAAAAGATCAATATTCTGAAATAGTCCAAAACAGGTGATGAATAACTTGTTTTCTTTGATTATTTGCTTCGTCTTTGAATTGTATTCTTAATAAAATTCATTGATGGCCCTCTCAGCCTTTCTAGTTGTATTGTATTTGTGCTGTGCTGAAATTTCAGTGACAGCACATTACCTCGTCTTGTCTTTCCCCACACTGTCTAGGTTCACCTATTAAAATGCTGGAAGGCATGAGACCATGTGTACCTTGTGACCTCTGGTCATCACTGTCTATGTGAGTTTGATGAATTGGGATTTAGAATGAAGATTGTGATTCCACACCATGACCAAACCCTTCTGCACCTGGTGCTTCTGCAAGAACAGGAAGAACAAGATGAAAGGTGCTCACCCTATTGCGATCAATAAAAACCAGAGCAGGGGGAGGACCTTGAGGAATTTCCTCTGATGTATATGATCCCTTCGTGATGGGCTCTACATACAACATCCCATTGCCCTGAAGATTGATTTCACTATGGCTGGAATGTAACATTGGAGCACCTGGGGTACTGCTCCCAAAAAGGCTGCTTGTGTCAGGCTCAGGGGGTGGATGATACCTTTCAACAGGTGGAATAACATGAGGTAGTACTATTGGGTCGTCGGATGGATGGGGCTGTGGGGATGGGAGTGGGGAACAGAGAACTGGATAGCTGGTAGGGTGGTGCCCTCTCTGGAGGACAAAGGGAATGGACATATGTCAGGAAATCATCATGGGCCTTGGGAGCGTCGCGGGTAGTAGCACTGGTGTTAGCATCAGGGTAGGTATGGGAGGCATGGGGAGGGATCTGGGAGCCTGCACAGTGCACATGCTTCTCTAGCACTGGTGGCGGCCTGCATATACCATATCAATGCTCTGAATAGGTGCCCTGGGTGGGGAAAGGCTGAAGCTATAAAAGATGCCAAATGTACTGAATTCAACAGGCTTTGTATCATACTGGTTAAATTTTGAAGACTGGGAATTAGCTTGCAGTGGAATAATGAAGTGCATGCTGAGTCAGGAAACAAGCATCTATGCTTATATAGCAAGCCTCTTGTCACAGATGAGGTAGTTGAAGTAAAAACTTTTGTGGTGTGAGCCTTTAGTGCCTGTCTACTGCAAAGACAACTCAGAGCACCTGGTGAGCTGAGGAATCAGGACCCTCCCAAGGAGTAAAGACTGCAGAGGCATTTGGCTCTGTTTCACTGGATCAGATTTCAGGCTGTCATGTGCCCAGCACCATGTGGCTGTGCTCATATCGATTGTTCACTTCACACCCAAGATTTGCTTCCGGAAACTCAAAGAAACATACACTTCACAGATATTCTAGCCAACCCAGGTGCATCAAGGGAAACTTCACTTTTTGAGTCTCATCAGGAGGGTGTCATTGGTATCCAGTTTATCCAAGAAAATGCCAAAGGGTGCACAAGTGTGTGTCATGTGACCATATGGCAAGTTCCCTGCATACCCTGATCTAACATGCCTTGACCATGTGCCTTTGACAAGCCTCAAATATACAGCTCCCAACCCAGTGGGTGAAGTTCAGGCTATTGCCTGACATGATGTCCTGACATAAGGCCTTTCAAGTGTGTAACTAAGGGTGATATTTGCAATGCTGGACATGAATATGAATGTGATCAATGACATATTATTTCCATCACAATACAGCCTCCTTTGCATTCAACAGACAGTGAAAGAGTTGCTTTTGCAGCATTTGACATGGAAGCATGATTATTTGGATGCCATCCAACAAGCAGCTGAGGTGCCACCCTGACCCAGGACCAACCCCACCACCCCTCCCCAAGCTAGCAGCATTGAACAAAAACTGCTCTGCCTGGACCCAGCATGAATTACAGCACCAGAGGATCTCATGGAGCCTCCAGCACATCTGCTGGAGACTGGCAGGGTGACCATGACATGCAGGTAGCTGTGGGAAATGATGCATGGGTCAGTGTCTTTGGGGGCCATAGTGACCCAGAACTTTCAGATGGGGCATCAGCTACTGCCATGGGGTGGAAAGCTGAGCATGAGAGGCATGTTGCTGTGAATAATACAAACTGGATCCATGTATATGGCTCATCCAGTGACATGGAGTTATCAGATGCCAAAGAAACATTGACAGAGGGTGCTTCCAGTCACCAAAAGGGTGCCAGGGACATATATTGCAGTAAGTTCCACATTCATCCCCAGGCAATAATGAATAATGGCTTGGGTCAAAACTGAGCAAAAAAATCACCTTTTGGCCATTGGGTGGTGACCAGCATTGGGCAGTGAAATACTGTATATGGATGCCTACCTGTCACCAATGGCAAAACATTGCTAGGTGCACTAAGGCAGCATGTTCCAAGTTACCTTCACATGTGAGCATACTACAAGAAGCCAATGGCCCCTGACCCACAATATTTGTGCAGCACCCTTATGCATCACCTTTGCCAGCTTTAACCCAGTTTTGATGGTAAACTAACTGTGTGTACATGCAAGCTCTCTGAGGCCAATGACCACCAGCAGGAATGCACAGCCCAGTCAATCAGCCCCACCACTTAGGGTAAACTAATCTCAAAAGCAACTGCAGTGATTCGAACCCTCAAGCTCTACAAAGAGCCTGATATAAAGGAATAAACCACTAGACCATTACAGTCTTCGCTCCTTACAGACCCCTTTGTATTTCTTTATGCCCCACTGGCACTATGAGTGGGGACATAAATGAACAAGTACATACACCCAGGTATCCAGTATGAATATCACCCTAACAAGTGTGAATGAACACTTCAACAATGGATTAGGGTATTGCACAGGGTTTCAAAACCTGTGGGTTTAACCCCCCAGGGTACATCCCTGCAGGGGGGGGAGTGCCAATGTGGACCCATGGCTAAAACCTGCCAAGAACCCACCATCCCCAGGGATGCACAGGCAGGTTTGAGTATCCCTATGAATATACATAGAGGATTTGAATTATATAAAGTTTTCACCATTAGCAGTACTGATAGATACATCAAAACTGGTAAGTTTCATACATCAAACACAGTAGTTATAATACTGGGGAGCACACCAATCATACTATGTAGTATCTATTGATCTATTGTTGAATATCATTATTACAACTTATTTATTATGTACACTCCTGGCTGCCAAATCACCATGCCAGTGCAGGGGATGTCCTTTGACAATCATATGATTGGTGATGTATCAGTGGTGCCATTTGCCACATTTTGTGATGGAGTCATGTGACCCAGACTTGAGCATAATAGGGAAGAGCACAGCCACTTTCCCAAGCCTCATGCATATGGCAACTTCATTCCCTGAGCTCAGTGCAAGGCACCATGTTTTATCACCAGCACATTCACTAGATTTTGTTGTGGAGTTACACAATTTGCTCTCAGGTATGTGCACAATGAGGCTGAGGGCTTTCCACCCTGCCTGGATGTAAAACCAAGAGCTGAGATTCCTCAGGTGCTGGAAACATGAGCAAATAGTTCAGACACTGTCAAGTTATTTTTCAAGCTTTGAGTGGGTTTGGAGAAGATTCCAGTCAGCCATAACTGCATCTCTTGCTAGGCCATTTAGCCCTCCTTTTATTTAGTTGAGGAGCATGTTTTTAGGTGGCATGAGACAAGGGGCCCATGGGGCCCCTGGTTCTGAACTTAAAAAATGACCAGGGAGAAGTCATATAGGAGGAAGTATGAGGATAGGTCCCAGCAAGCCCAGGAAGGCAGCTGAATGGGTCAGCAGGCTATACAGACTTACTGGGGATAATTATAATCATTATTTTTCCTCATTATTGGTTTCTCAGTTTATGGGGGGGCACCCATGGGGTATTAGGTATTATTATTATTATTTACTAGTATATACATCAAGAGGAGGGGGCTTTGTGCAGGGGGTGCTTGCACAGGTCCTCACTTGGCTACTCATGTTTGTTTTCATGGGGGTATTTGGGTGCAGGCACTTGAGCAGTGTGTGGTACCTGTCTTGCTCCTCAGGTACCCATGCAGGTGTTTCATTTGGGCATTTGGTTGGTATTTCATTCAGGATGCATTTGTCATGGGATTCAAGTGGGATTGAGGTGCATTGGGCATTGCAATCTGGAATTAGTTATATAAGTTTAGTTTAAAGCTTAAAAGCAGCACAAAAGGGGGGGGGGAACTTGCTGCTCCTTTTGTGCCATATACATTATGATAATAAACCACTTACCTCATGGTACCTATTTTGTTCTTTGGGTGCTCATGGGGGTGTTTTGTTGGTGTTTCATTTGGGAGTTTGTGGGGTATTTTGTTCAGACTGTATTTGTGGCAGGGTTTGGGCAGTATTGAGGAATTTTGGGCATTGCCATGCAGAATTAATGATAAAATGTTATTTTAAAACTTAAAAGCAGCACAAAAGGAGCAGCTCTCAGAGCCCTTTTGTGCCATGGTGTGGATTATAATAAAAAATAACTTACCTCATGGTACCACACCTGCCAAAGCAGGTACATGGTGCCATGTTTCTCTTGGTTTCAGGGTGTCCAGCAAGTGGGGTTTGGGGGCCATTTATTCAGGGATTTGGGCAGTATGGTTGCATGTAGTCATCATCTAGAATATATAATATATATTAGTTAAGTTGACAAGAGAACAAAAAGAGCAGCACTATGGTACTACTCTTGGTGTTATTATGCAGCAAAGGGCTTGCCATATAGTACCACACACCCACTGCAGCAGGTGTGCAGTACTGCACATCATTACATACTGCAATATGCCACAGCATGTTGGTGCCAACATCCTCACTGTTTGTTGTGCAGGCCTTTATCACTGGTTTCCATGTGCTATTCATTTGGGTAGCCAGTAAGAATCTAGAAAAGCTAGAATGCAGTTAGTTGTGAAGTTACTTAAGGTATGTATTCCTTTATTTAGCTACAATCACACCAGAAGAGTAGCCACCAGCTGCTCTTGGGTGCCCCACTGGGCAAGCCTATCAATGTATATAGGAATGATAATATAATAATAAATACTCCTGTGACCAGGGGCCCCCTCATGTAAACATCTAGCCAGGTATAACAAATGCAATGCTCATTATACCTAATATGATCCAGAAAAGTGACTTACCAGGCTGGGCACAAGGGCCTAATGAGGCAATGCACAGCCACTTCCCAAGCCTCAGCACTTTCCATGAGAATATCATCAGTTACCATGTATCATAGACTTGTGAACAGTCTTCCTCAGCTTGCTGAGGGACTGGTACAATGGAGTTTCCTGCCAGGTGTAGATCAGGCATATCCAGGTGACCAATCATGTGATGTCTCCCATGGCAATTAGTCTTAGACTCAGTTGGTTTCTGAATATGACATAATCATAAATTAAATCAATAAATCAACATTTGCCTATGATTCCCCCCCAGGTTGTCAAAAGCCCCCCACACTGTGGCTCATTCAAAGGCAAAACAGTTATAATTATGGTGTCAGGATCACTGAGGATGAGGATAATGGTCTTTCCTGAGCCTGTCACAGCCTCATGGATGACATTCATACCTTTGTACTGAGCCACAACAACTGTCTTGAGTTCTGCAATGAGAAGTATTTTCTTGTGACCAGATTTCCCCTACATACAAGGTCTGGGTATTGCTTTCTTTGGGTATTGATAGCAGCCATTCAAAAACCAACTCAGTCTGGGACTAATTGCCACAGGGGAGATCATATGATTGGTGCCTGGATATGTCTGATCTACACCTGGTGGCAAACCCAATTGTACCAGTCCCTCAGGTCCCTCAGCAAGATGAAGAAGACTGGCACATAATGACTCATTCCCAAGTGGATAATTGGGCAGTGCACAGCCACTTTCCCAAGCCTCAGTCACTGATGGAGAGAAGTAGAGGAAGGAATTTCCTCATGGCTATGTTCAGAAATTTCATCAAGTTGGCTAGTTGTGTTCTCTCCGTCACTGACAGAGAGACATAGAGCAAGGAATTTCTTCATGGCTATGTTCAGAAATTTCATCAAGTTGGCTAGTTGTGTTCTCTCCATCACTGACGGAGAGACATAGAGGAAGGAATTTCTTCATGGCTATGTTCAGAAATTTCATCAAGTTCACTGGTTGTGTTCTCTCTGTCACAGATGGAGAGCAGCATACACCCATGACAATTTTTTGTTTTCAACCCTGCAATCATTTGCACCACAGTGTTTCAGCTGTCTCATGTCTGATCTCAGTGATGGAGAGACCAACCCCTGGAGAATTCCTGTGGTGTTTCTCAGCACCCCTTGGGAATCACCCATGCTGAAACCCCCAGCTTTTTCCCCCAGAATCCACTTCTAACCCTCACATCATTCAACACAATTATCTCTTTAGTCCCATCAACTCCAATTCCACTCAACATCTCACCAAATTATCTCTCCATCAATTATCACCATCTCCATATACACCTTGCATCATGTCATCAAGCAAGCATTCACCTTTCCCATTAAGCATTAAGTCATCATAACTCCAGTGTGCCCTAGGGCTTGCTCACTTGTTATATATACACCTTGCATCATGTGATCAAACAGCAATTCTCCTTTGGCATTAGGTAGTCACTCTGTTGTGTCCAAGCACTTCCTCACTTAGTATATATACACCTGGGATCAGGTGATCAAGCAACAATTCACCTTTGCCATTAGGTAATCACCCTTACTCTGCAAGGCCTTGCTCACTTAGTATATATATCCCTTGGGTCAGGTGATCAAACACAGATTCACCTTTGCACATTACATCATCAAATTTTCAAATGTAGCCCATCATCCCCTCAGTACCTTGGTCTTCACAGCTTCCCTATAGCTGCCTTAGTTGTGGAGAAAAATGCAAAATACTTGCTCAGATGCGAGTCTTTTTTCAGTAATCCTTGAATAACTCCACAACCAGGGCACCTACACACTTCATCTTGGGCTCAAAATGACCTCCTAGATGGCCTCTACAATTCTGTACCACTCCCAGAGCTGTCGCAGGTCTCCAAGGTAGTGAACGCAGGTCTACTGTGCCATAGTCCAGTCTAGCATGGATCTTGCAACTGCTATAGCTCCTCAACCAGACCAGCTAGAGACTTCATCTAGGGCTCAAAATGACCATCTGGATGGCCTCTACAATTCTGTACCACTCCCAGGACTGTCGCAGGTCTGCAAGGCATAGAACGCAGCTATGGCGCAGTTTGGTGCAGGTCTTGCAAGGCCCATAGCTCCTGAACCACTGCACCTAGAGCTTAGTGAGTACCACCATCTGAAAGAGGGGATCCAGGGCTACCTAGTCACAACTCAAAACTCCATTGGCGCAGTCCCATCCACTGGTTGGGATGAGCCATAATACATTTCAATACTATTGTGGATAGGAGGGTATACATCCTATCTATCCATTCCCACCATCTCCAGGACCGTCCATGACCATCCTGAGAAAATGGGCAGATGGGCGGCCCATCTGCCATAGCAAATTGATTGGGCTTCAAGAGGATCCAATCTGACCACTCCCTCTTTGTGTGGGCTCAGAACAAGATCAAAATCATCATTCCAGTTTATGTGGATGATCTCACCATTGCTTGCAATGACCAGGCCACATGACTCCATGTCAAGGCTGAGCTCCAGAAATGTTTCAAGATGAGGGACCTGGGCAATCTCTCTTATCTCATTGGTGTTCAAATCACTCAAGACTGCCCTAATTGCAAAATGTTCCTTTCCCAACACAAACACATCCATGACATCCTGGAATGTTTCCACCAGTCCAATGCTCACCCTGTCTCCACTCCTCTTGATCCCAACATCCACCTCTCCAAAGATATGTCTCCCAAGACTCCTGAGGAGGTTGAATACATGAAATGAGTCCCCTACCTCAGTGCTGTGGGAAGCCTCATGTACCTTGCAGTTGGGACCCATCCAGACATTGCCTATGCAGTGGGAGTACTGAGCAGGTTCAACTCATGTGCAGGACCCCAACACTGGAGAGCTGTCCAAAGAGTTTTCCAATACCTTTGTGGCACCTCAGATCTTGCCTTGGAATATGGTCCCTCTTCCTTTGGGTCTCAGCTCATTTGGTACTCAGATGCAGACCATGGTGGGGATGTGGACAGTGGGCACTCTACAAATGGCTATGCCTTTTTCATTGGGTCCAGCTGTGTTAATTGGAGCAGCAAGCAACAAACAGTGGTTGCCCAGTCAACTACAGAGGCTGAATACATTGCCTCAAACCATGCAGGAGCTGAGGCCATCTGGCTGAGGCAATTCCTCCAAGAGCTCAGTTACCCCCCAACTGGGCCAACAACCATCTATGCTGACAACCAATCTGCAATTGCTGTTGCTAGAAATCCAGAGCACCATGGATGAATGAAACACCTTCTCCTGTCCTATCACTGGATTTGTGACCAAGTGGAGCTGGGGACTATTCAACTTGAATATGTTCCTACTACAGAGATGACAGCAGACATCTTCACAAAGGGCCTAGTTCGAGTGAAGCATGAAGAATGCTGCAAGAGATTGGGGTTGGTTAGGCTAGGAGGCAAATAAAGTGGGAGTGTTGAGATGTGACAGGTATCCCATTTGATATTTCTCTTCCCTGATTCACACATTTGTTATTTGCCCCTATTTCCCTTTTTTGGTTAGCACCATGTATAGCATCTGGTGATCTCGGACCAGATGCCCCTTATATACCTTGGAGCTCTGGAGGCAGTCCCTTAGTTTGACTCCTCCAAACTCCAGGTATGTCTCTTTTCTTGTCACTCATGTAGATATCTTCATTCTAAGCTTGACTCCTCCGAACTCCAGATATCACCCTTTGTGTGATCCAGCTCTAGATGCTTCTCAATGAGAAAGGTCTACAGTGGAATCACACAAAGGGTGATATCTGGAGTTCGGAGGAGTCAAACTAAGAATGAAGATATCTACATGAGTGACAAGACAAGAGACATACCTGGAGTTTGGAGGAGTCAAACTAAGGGACTGCCTCCAGATCTCCAAGGTATATAAGGGGCATCCGGTCCAAGATCACCGGATGCCATACATGGTGCTAACCAAAAAAGGGAAATAGGGCAAATAACAAATGTGTGAATCAGGGAAGAGAAATATCAAATGGGATACCCGTCACATCTCAACACTAAACTCCACAGTTCCAACTCCAGCAGCTCTAATGACTTCATCATTTGCCAGACAAATAGGAATATTGCAAGGGGAATATGACACAAACCAATGACAGTGGGGTGTCATATGAGAAGTGGCCCTGGGTCTGCATTCCAAGAGTCAGAGGCTGGGGAGGAGGAGGAGGGAGAGCGAGGACTTGCACTTCCAGCAAACTCAGTAGGAGAGTCTTCTGCCTTGGCAACATTGGAGTTGGCCTTTTTGCCCTTAAAGTGAGCAAGGTGTTCCTCTTGACCCTTTCCCTTGGCAGCCTTGAAACAACTGCAGTCATTCTGGACATGACCTTTGCCCCCACAGAAATCACATTTAGGGGATGATGATGTGGGAGGTGGTGGAGGAGTGGTGACTTTGAGGGCAGAGGATGTGGAGGAGGAAGTGGAGTCACAGGCAGCAGCACGAAGGAGCTCTTCATTTTTGAAGGCATTGGTCACCTTGGCCTTGGTGAGAGTGTCCTGGGCCAGGAGAGCAGTGGTTAGCTCTTGATAGGTATCAGAGGCACCCTGAAGGAGGGCCATAGTGGCCAGTTCCTCATCAAAGGAATCCATGGTGAAGGATTCTGGATGCAGGTCCTTGACAGCATGAAGGGCATCATCAACTCAACCAGAGAAGTTTTGGACAGACTCATCAGGAGCTATGTGGATGGAGAGGAGAGTGGAATAGGCAAGGAAGTGAGAACCAGCAGATTTGGTCTCATGATGGGAGCAAAGGGCATCCCACATCTTCCAAGGGTCCCCTTTGTGGGGGATAATGATTCCATGTTGCTCAGGCTCACAAGCAAGGAGGATGGCACCAGCTGCAGCTTCAAGCTTGTCAAGGTAGTCATCAAGCTCTTTTTCATCACAAGGGGGGGTGTAGGATGGCTGCATTTGTCTCCAGGCACCAATGGTGCGAAGGTAGGCCTCCATTGATTCTGCCCATTGATGATAGTTGGTATTGTTGAGGGGAGGAAAAGAGAATTTCTGAGAATCAGAAGCCATTGGGAGGAGGTGGAGGTGTGTGAAGATGAGTGGTTAGAAAGTGAAGTGAACTCGAGAGATGGAGAGAGAGGTAAGTGCTGAAGACAGTATTGGTATGGCTAGAGGGATGGGCCCATAACCTGAGAAAGGTCTACAGTGGAATCACACAAAGGGTGATATCTGGAGTTCAGAGGAGTCAAACTAGGAAGGATAATATATACATGAGTGAAAGGAAAAGGAATATACCTGGAGTTTGGAGGAGTCAAACTGAGGGACATCCTCCAGAACTCCCTGGTATATATAGGGCATCTGGCCCGAGATCACCAGATGCCATAAATGGTGCTAACCAAATATGGAATAGGGGCAAATAACAAATGTGTCAATCAGGGAAATGGAATATCAAATGCAATACCCATCACATCTCAACAAAAGCTTCAAAACTGACAGAGATATTCAATTTACAAGGCTGGGGATAGGATAAAGCATAAAATGACTATTTCTCCTTCCCTTTTGGACAGATCACCTTGAGGAATGGTGGAATAAGTTATCCTGGACATCCTATCCTTCAGATATAAGGCTGCCGGACAATATTTGATATTTGAAAATTGGAAGGAGGAATGATGTTCTCCTGAGACAAGGAGGAAATTCATATGCAGAACACTGAGTTCTTCTTCATTCATGATGCCCTTCATACCGTTGGATGGGCATTTTCAATATCTTTCTAGGTGCAGTCATTTCATGCAAATCCGATCAAAACTGAGGGAGAAATTTGAAAGATACACCTTCTGATTATGAATGAGCAGGTGGAATCATTCCAGAAGCTTCAGTTTTGATCTGATGAACACATAATCAGTATCATTCAATAGGTATTGATCACAGCTTTCAGGGAGCTACAGTTGTGGACAAGCTAAGTCATCAATATTTTTTGTATGCTGACAGGGACCTCTGAGATCTCCAGAAATTGATAGAAACAGCCTACAATGGGGCTAGTTAGGCTGCTGCATTCTCCATTCCCCAGTATTTCCAGTTTTTGAAAAAATAAGCTCAAAAATTTGGTGGGCACTTAGTATTAAGCCCATGGGCTCATAATAGGGCTTAAAATGTAGCTAAGATACAGTGGAATACCCTCAAACATGTTTTGAAGTCTCTAATAGTCTGAGGGGTGAGAAATTGAGTGTTTGAACCTGGGGGGGAGGACTTTGTTCAAGTGGATTAATGGAACAGGCCTATAAGTAACCCAGAGTGGAACTGAGGTGGATTGGCTTAAGTCTTGATGTAGCAAGAGTTACGCCATATCCGCCTCCATCACAACAACCATAAACAGGAAGCAAAACAAAGAATAGCACAAAACAAGTAATACAAGGGCACAACATCAACAGACTTTGGCAACATCTGGGGTTGATCACCACACTGAACCCTTGTGTCACTGCTGTCTGTGTCAATGAGAATGAGTCTCATCACAGTGTACTTTCCTTAAAAATTTCAACAATCCCATGATATCTCTGATTCTGAGTCTGAAAGTGGTATATTTAGGGCAATGATCAATGGGATCCTCATGCCCATCAAAGGGATGAGTATCCCACATTTGTTGCACCTGAAGATGCTCTTCTAGATGACCCAACCGAATCTGATGTTGAAGGAGATGATCTGCAGATCTCCATGACTTTCAAAAAGCAACTAATGAGCTCGAAATTTTTTGTTCAGTGGATACTCCTTATCACCTGAAACAAAATAAGGAAAAGAGAAAAGCAGTGACATCTGCAAAAGGTGAATTTGATGAAAGTTTATTGTATCATACTCACTTCTTGGCTGCAGGGTGACCTTCAAAGTATGTGAAAGGGCCCGACATCACAAGCAAATCCAAATGGACAAGAAGTTGCTATGCAAGGTCAATCGCAGCTGAAGGGAATCTCAATAGTTTTATTTTGTCACCTGCTCTGTCTGAAAATGCCAAGGGTTCATTATCAATGCCTGTATCCATTCCGTCCCACACTCCATCACCTGATCCTAGTGAGGAGACTATGGATCCTCCCCCTCCATCCCCTATCTGGCATTCCCTCACCACCCACCTACCTAGCCCTTCTCCATTGCTTTCCACTCTGGGTGTTGCATGTGGTACTGATTGTTGAGATGTGATGGGTATCCCATTTGATATTTCTCTTCCCTGATTCACACATTTGTTATTTGCCCCTATTTCCCTTTTTTGGTTAGCACCATGTATAGCATCCAGTGATCTCGGACCGGATGCCCTTATATACCTTGGAGCTCTGGAGGCAGTCCCTTAGTTTGACTCCTCTGAACTCCAGGTATGTCTCTTTTCTTGTCACTCATGTAGATATCTTCATTCTAAGTTTGACTCCTCCAAACTCCAGATATCACCCTTCATGTGATCCAGCTCTAGCACTTCTCAGGTTATGGGCCCATCCCTCTAGCCATACCAACATCGTCTTCAGCATCTACTCATCTTGAGTTCACTTCTTCTCCTGGTCATCTCCTGGTCATCTCCCTCTTTTCACTATGACTTCCAAGGATTCCAATCACTCTGGAAAATTCTCCTTCCCTCTCCTCAACAACACCAACTACCGCCAATGGGCTTGCCACATGCAAGCCTACCTCCAGACCATTGGGGCATGGCATGGCATGCAAACCTCTTTTTCTCACCCCATGACCCAGACAAGCTTGACGAGTACCTCGACAAACTTGATGCTGCTGCTGGCGCCATCCTCCTCGCTGTGGAGCCTGAACAGCAAGGATCCTCCTGCCCCATCTTGGCAGATCCTAACAAAATGTGGGAGGCCCTCCAGGCTCATCACGACTCCAAGAATGCCGGCTCTCGCTTTGTTGCCTACTCGACTCTCCTTTCTGTTGAAAAAGAGTCTGATGAGTCTGTGCAGGACTTTGTTGATTGAGCAACCAATGCCATTCGTGTTGTTAAGGACCTCCATCCTGAATCCTTTACCATGGATGCCTTTGATGAAGAACTCATCACCATGGTCCTCCTCCGATGGTGGATCCAAGGATTACCCTCACCTCACCACTGCCCTCCTGTCCCATGACACACTCACACAGGCCCAGGTGATCACTGCCTTCAAGAATGAGGAACTCCTTCAAATGGCCAAACAGAAGTCCGAGTCAGGATCTGCCCTCAAAGCCACTCTCTTCATCCTCCTCCAACTCCTTCCACTACTGCCACCACACCACCTTCCCTCCACTGTGTCTTCTGTGGTGGAAAGAGTCATGTCCAGGCTGACTGCAACCAGTACAAGGCTGCCATTGGAAAGGCACACCAGGAACGGTCGAGCCGGTTCAAGGCTAAGAAGGCCAAGTCTAATGTTGCCAATGCACACGACTCAGCAACTGAGACTGCTGCCAGTGCAAGTCCTCACTCCCTTCTCCTTCCTCCCCCTCAGCCTCTAACTCTTGGAATGCAGACACAGGGGCCACTTCTCATATGACACCACATCGTCATTGGTTTGTGTCATATGCCCCTTGCAATATTCCTATTCGCCTTGCCAATGGTGAAGTCATTAGAGCTGCTGGGGTGGGAACAGTGGAGTTTAGACCTGTGAAGGATGGTTGTCAACTTCAATCAGTCATCTTTAGTCGTGTCCTACATGTTCCCTCTCTTGCCGACAATTTATTATCTGTTCTCTCCCTCACTCACCACCATGGTTTCATTGTGACCATACATGAGAAGGGAATGGATTTTAAACATGGCTCCACCCTGCACTTCACTGCAACCATTAAGGGAAATGTTGCATACCTTGATGGAAGGACTGTCACCCAAGAAAGTGCCCAGTCTGTGCAGGTGGCCAAGGACTTGGAACTGTGGCATTGTCGTCTAGGCCACATTGGTCATGATCGACTGACTCAACTTGTTGGAAAGGACCTTGTCACTGGCCTTAAAATTGACAACTCTGCTCCTTTTCCCACCCTCTGTGAGGCATGCATTCTGGGAAAGCAGCACAGATACCCCTTCCCCAAAATGGCCACCTCTCGTCGCTCTAAACCTCTGGAACTTGTTCACTCTGATCTCCATGGTCCTACCCCTGTTCGAACTTCCTCTGGATACCGGTATTGGGTCACCTTCATTGATGATGCCACTCGTTATCGCTTTGTCTACCTCTTGAAGACTAAGGATGAGACATTTGCTGCATTCAAACAATTCAAGGCCCTTGCTGAGAACCAAACTGGAAGGACCATCAAGGCATTCAGAGATGACAAGGGTGGAGAGTATATGTCCAAGCAGTGGGAGGACTTTATGAAAGAACATGGTATTGCCCGTGAGCACACGACTAGGGCCACCCCTCAGCAGAATGGAGTAGCAGAAATCACCAATCGTATCCTAGAGAATGGAATCACCTCCATGCTCAGTGCTGCCCACCTCCCTGCATCCCTCTGGGGTGAAGCCCTCTCCACCTTCCTCCATGTTCTCAATCGCTCCCCCACATCTGCTGTACCTGGAAAACACCCTACCAAGCTTGGCATGGGAAGAAACCCTCTGTGGACCACCTCCGGGTATTTGGATGTCGAGCATATGTTCATGTGCAAAAGGACCAGAGGAAGGGATTGCTCCCAAGTCCTTGAAGTGCATCTTCCTTGGCTACCCACCTGACTACAAGGGCTGGCACTGCTACAACCCTACAACCAAGGGCATTGTGATCAGTAGGGATGTTATATTTGATGAGAGTCTACTGCCAGGCACCTCTCTCACCTCAGAGAATGGGCAGTATACTCCTGAGTTTATTCCCCCTGATCTGCCCCCAAGTTCAGTGGGAGCATCTTGACCCACTGCCCCAGGACCCCCACCTCCTCCAGATTCCCCAGGGATCTCTCCTAAGTCCCCAGGGACTGTCCCTTCATCAGGGAGCCCTCATCCACTATCCCCCCCTCTGCCTCATGCTCAGGAAGCCATTCCCCCTACTATATTGGGACCCCCTGCTGAACCCCCACTGTGTCGGTTCACATGTACATGTGCTCCCCCTGGTGAATGGTGGAAGGTGGACATGTCAAGACTGCACCCCCCTACCCCTGAACCAGAGAATGGCAACTCACCAGAAGGGGCAGAATGTGCAGAGGAACATGAGGCTGGTGGATTACATAATTTGGTCCCAGTGCAGTCACATGCACCCTCACTGGGGGCACTTTCGTACAATTTGCTTCCAGCCCAGTCACGTGCACCCCCAGTGGGGGCACTTTCGGACAATTTGCTTCCGGCCCAGTCACATGCACCCTCACTGAGGGCACTTTCACCAAATTTGCTTCCGGCCCAGTCACATGCACCCTCATTGGGGGCACTTTCACACAATTTGCTTCCAGCACAGTCACATGTTCCTGTTGAAGTTGTGCCCTTGTATTAGTTGTTTTGTGCTATTGTTGGTTTTTGCTTCCTGTTTATGGTTGTTGTGATGGAGGCGGATATGGCTTAACTCTTGCTACATCAAGACTTAAGCCAATCCACCTCAGGTTAGTTAGATACCTAATATAACTCTTGCTACATCAAGACTTAAACCAATCCACCTCAGGTTAGTTAGATACCTAATATAACTCTTGCTACATCAAGACTTAAGCCAATCCACCTCAGTTCCACTCTGGGTGTCTGTGTAGGCCTTTCCCATTCCTCCACTTGAACAGGTTATGGGCCCATCGCCCCAGGCCTAGCTCCAATCGTCCTGAAACTGTGCACACACATTCTACACATTGTCCTCGCTGTCCACACCAATTTTCAGCTGATTCCATCCAGTGGTTCTTGAGTTATTCATCCTTCTTTGGCCGCTTTTCCTCATTCCATCAATCGCGTATATCTCCCTCAATTCCTGGCCGTTCGTTGCTCTTTTTTGCACACAGCTGCGCCCATACGCCCTCTACATTCCATCAAATTTTCAGGCGATTTGGTCCACTGGTTGTCTCGTCATCACTACTGTGGTCACCTGCTGCTCCTACCTCATTCCTGAAATTGCGAATATCTCACCATCCGCTCATCCGATTCGCCCCATATTGGACACACACTATCATCACTAGTGCCCCCACCATCTGTACCAAGTTACAGCTCGATCCGTCCACATCGTCCCACGAAATCACCTAGGGTGTCCATCTCACTTAGTTGAGTTCACCTCTCAAGTTTTCACTATTTTGGACGTTCCTGTGCATCGTTTCGCCTCGTTCTTTCGTCCGCTGGGAGTGCCCACTGTCCTCTATCGTCTCGCCAAATTTCGTCATCATCGGATTACTCCTTCCCTCACAATTCAAATTTCTTTCTCCTCACTCCAATATGTCCTCTACTACCACTTCCACCTCTTCCACCAATCTCCCTCTCCTCACCACTGCCAACTATTCCCTCTGGGCCCCTGCTATTGAGGATTACCTCAGGGCCAAAGGCATGTGGTACTGGATACACACTACTGTCCTGATCCAGTCACAGATCTGAAGAATTGGCGCAAGTGCATGGAGGCTAGGACCAGGCTGTGGGAGAAATTCGTCGTCACCTCTCTCATGAGCTCAGGAGTGTCTCTCTCTCATCACAGACCCTCAGGTGATTCTCACCACTATCAAGGACACCTATGGTGCCTCCACCTTTGCCACTCGGTACAATGCATGTTTCTTCTCTTTCTTCAAACTGAATACGTATTTCGTTATGCTGTACTTTTCCTTGATGTCAGCAACTCTAGAGCCTTAGGTGCCTGCAACTATCCTTGGCTTTTGGTGATTGCGGTAGAGGGGCTACCCAGTGGCTTTGTCCTCAACAACGCTTGAAGATGACGTTAGCTCGCAGATGGCTTATAGATACGACTGGTTCTTTAGAGATAACCACCAGCAGCAAAAAGCTTGACCAGTGTTGAAGACGTAAGGTGGATTCCTCGCAGAGAGGGAGATTATTGTGTGTGTCGGGTACGGAAATCTACCGCTTTATACCTTTCTGAAGGTGGCGCTTGTCGTTTAGCAAATAAAGCCGCCCGGCTTCTGAAGGTCGGCTGTGTCGTTACAGAACTATCGACGTCCGCCCAATCGGGTGCGTCATATTGAGTACATAGGTGAGAAGCACCCGAACACACAAAGAAATAACAAGATGAGTGTAACTATGGCGGTCATAGCTGAGTCATTCATGACTACGCCCCGCTCTAAGAGGGCAAGCAAAGAGGAATGCCATGAGGGGTGACTGTCATAGTGATGTATTATACCAAGGAGAAAAGAATATGAGAGGTGATGTCACCAATTTGCTGAGCATGTGGAACTGCGTTGGAGCATGTGGTACACTGGCCATGTGAGGCATCTCTGGAGGGGAATGAAAGGATATGTCCGGTTTTGAGATATTTGGGGGCATAGTCCAGTGGTATAAGGTGTTTTTGCGTTGTTGGATGAAATCGGGAACCGAAGTGCATAGGATGGGATATGATGCAGAACCAGGCCGTTTTGCCATCCGTAAAATGCAGACGTTCATTCGGTACTCATTAGATGCGGAATTTTTCAGGCAGTTTACTGGAACGCGGTGGTTCCGAGAAGCATCCGTGTAACTGCCAGAGAAATTCGTTTTTTGCTGGATGGGTGTCATGATTCTGATGTCCTATGGCCTGTACCGAAGTTTCAGCTTTTGCGTCGTCTTCTTCGCGTGCTCAGTTAGCGGTCGGAAGTGCGGATTTTTTATCATCTTTCAAGCGCGGTCTGCTTCGCGAAAGGATTGGATGCGAAACTGATGGAGAAATTCGTTTCTTTACTGGGACACATTCTCCCGGATTCTGGTAAGTAATACCTGGCCTGGAGAAAAAAGTGGCGAGGTTTTTTTTTCTGGTCGTTCGATCTTGTGTTCTGGTACCGGTTCGAAAAAGGTTGTGAATCGTAGCTTCTCAGAGTCTATATGGGCGTACTGCACGATCAAACTGAGGGTTTATAGAACGAATCGATTTCCGCGCGTCAGCGCT
>MU128921.1:79943-274373 GCA_014904985.1 Hydnum rufescens UP504
GCGTTCAGGCGATATCCTAGAATAATAACAATTTTTTAGTTAAATAAACAGCAAAAAGAAGCCCTTCTGCTCTTTTTTCACTGTTGAGGGGGGCATTACCTTGTATAAAACCCCAACACACCCGCAAACTGCGGTGTGTGGTCCCTCTCCTCGTTGGGTGCATTGTCATTTCGCCGTTGTGTGTCTCTGGTGACTGTGGGGGCTTGTTTGGTGGTTTTGTGGTTGCATTACGGGCGGGAGCTTGGTTGTTGCTCAGGGACGACAATCTACAATAATAAGTAATTACAATTAGGTAAAATAAAATAAAAAAAAAGAAAGCCACGCAAAAGGAGCAGCGTACGCTGCTCCTTTTGCTTGTTGCATTATGGCTTACCTTAAATACACACAACCCTTGGGGGTGTCGTGTTCATTTGCGGTTCTGTGGTCCGTGTCTGGTGTTGCCGGGTTTCGTTTGAGGGGGCTTTTGGCAGTCACATTTGTAGTTTCGTTTTGGTGGCGGTTTGTTGTGGGTTTCAATAACAAACTAGAATAGTAAATTAATAATTAGTAAAAAAGAAAAAAAGCAAAGCAGCAAAAGGAGCAGCATACGTGCTCCTTTGGTGCGGTTGTGCAGATACTTATCCTTTACACAACCCGCTTGCAGGTGTGGTTTCGTCTGGGTTCTGTCTGCCATCGTTGTTGGCGGTTTTCGTTTGGCGTATGTTGTTTTTGGCGGTCGTCATTTTGCTTGACACCCTAGAATAGTAAATAATTAGTAAAAGAGAAAAAAGAAGACCCACGCAAAAGGAGCCAGGGTACGCTGCTCCTTTCCGGTTGTACTTACCTTAAAATTCCCATACACCCACAAACAGTGTGTGGTTTGTCTGGGCTTTGTCCGTTGGCCCGTCGTTGGCGGGTCGCATCGTGATTTCGGGGGGGGTGGTTCGTTCGGCAGGTCGTTATTTTGCTGGTCTGGTCGATAACCTGTGATAATAAATTATATATTAGTTGAGGAAATAAATCGCGGAAAGGAGCAGCATCTGCTGCTCTTTCGCTGTGGGGGTGTACAAGTACCTGCCTTTATTAGAACACACACCCCCCGCGGCGGTGTGTGGTTCCTGGGGCCACCCATAGGGGGGTCTGTTGTCTGCTTTGGTTTGGCTGTTGCTGTGTCGGCCCTCATCGTGCGGGGCTTTCGTCTAAAATAATCAAAGGTGTGTTAGTACAAGAACTCAAAGCAGCGCAAACAGAGTAGCTTCGCTACTCTTTTGTGCCATTGTATTCTAATAGGACAAACTCACCCTTATGACACACACCCGCAGTCGCGACTGCGGGTGTGTGGTCATGTCCTCACCTTTCTGGGCGTTGCTGGGTGTGGCTGCGTAGTGTGCAATTCAACGCTGGCAATTGCCGGTACTTAGAAAGCGCCCAAGTGCTGTGTTACAAGCAGAATACATATTAATAGCAAGTATATAGATGTGTAATAAATACTATATAATAAATATTTACCCAGAAATGCGAAGAAGACGATGATAATAGGTCAGAGCTCAATAAGGCATGATATGCATAATTGCAAAGTGGATTGGGCGACTTCTATGGGTCAGAATTGGCCCAAATTAGAATATATTAATGGTATATATGCACCTTACATGAGCGATCAGTTACATTGGACGTTCCGGGCATTTCTGAAATTTTCACGCCTTCAATTCCCTATTTAGGGAATTGAAGGCGTGAAAATTTCAGAAATGCCCGGGACGTCCAATGTAACTGATCGCTCATGTAAGGTGCATATATACCATTAATATATTCTAATTTGGGCCAATTCTGACCCATAGAAGTCGCCCAATCCACTTTGCAATTATGCATATCATGCCTTATTGAGCTCTGACCTATTATCATTGTCTTCTTCACATTTCTGGGTAAATATTTATTATATAGTATTTATTACACATCTATATACTTGCTATTAATATGTATTCTGCTTGTAACACCAGCACTTGGGCACTTGTTAAGTACCGGCAATTGCTGGCGTTGAGTTTCCATCTTGCTCCGCATCTCCGAACCACAACAGGCAACCACCTGAAAAGGCAAACGCACGACCACACACCCGCGACTGCAGGGTGTGTGGTCATAAGGTGAGTCTTCCTTGTAGTAGACACAACGGTGCAAAAGAGCAGCGAAAGCTGCTCTTTTTGCGTTGCTTTGGAATTTTTTTTACTAACATGCCTTATTCTAGATTGGGGACCTTGTCCCACGCATGACGATGACCTGTGAAACGACGAGACCCCAAACAGCAACGCGATGCGGCACCGCAATACACGGCAACGCGACACAGCACCGCAATATACAGCAACGCGATGCGACAACGACGACGCGACATACAGCAATGCGCCAAACGAGGGCCCGGAATCATACACCCGCCACGGCGGGTGTGTGGTTCCATATAAGATAAGTCCCCCCCCCTCAGTAGCTACAGCCACGCAAAAAGAGCAGTGAAAGCTGCTCTTTTTGCATGGTCTTTAACTCTTAACTAACATATAGTCTTGTATTATAGGTCATCACTTCCCACACAAACGAATACCCACGCAAGAGCCCCCGTAACCCCCGACTATCGACACCCGAACGACGGACCGCAGTACCCCACACCCGCTACAGCAGGTGTGGGTACTACAAGGTTTATTTTTATTTTTTATTGTTGTGGCGCAAAAAGAGCAGCGTAAGCTGCTCTTTTTGCGCTGCTTTGGGATTTTTTTTACTGATGCACTTTATTCCAGATAGGAGCCATCCAACGCACAAAGATAACCCGCAAAACAACGAGACAACGCGACACGGCAACCCAGCAGCATGATACACCGCAGCACGACACAGGAACGTGGCACAACAACGCAACATAACAACGCGACACAGCAACACGACACGGCAACACACCAAATAAAGAACAAGGGCCCAGAATCACACACCCGCCACAGCAGGTGTGTGGTTCTATATAAGGTAAGCCCCCGCCACCCTAGTAGCTACAGCCACGCAAAAAGAGCAGCGAAAGCTGCTCTTTTTGTGTGGTTTTTAATTCTTAACTAATTAAAAAGGTTTATCTGTAGGTCTTAACATGCCCTGCAAATAAATACCAACGCAACACCCCCGTAACCCCCTTATCGATGCCCAAATGACAGGCACCTGTACGAACCACCGTATGTACCAGCCAGAGTACACGGCCCCAGTACCCACACTGCTGCAGCGGGTGTGGGGTACTACAAGTATGTTTTTTCTTATTTTTTTATTTCTTATTCTTGTGGCACAAAAAGAGCAGCATAAGCTGCTCTTTTTGCACTGCATTACAGTTGTACTAATATTTTATTATTTATTTCTCTAGATCCTGAACCAGAATCCCCGCGAGCCCCCAAGCAGAACCGGCCGAATGAGACGCGGCAAACGATAACTACGAATGAACCCCCACAAACGAAGACCAACCCTGCGAGGGAGTGCCCAAAAGGAACCGGCCCCCGACCGCACTCACTGCGGAGGGTACGGTGGGTATATGTGGGCGCGTGACCCGCATAAACTATCTCCCCCTGTGGTGGCAGACCCCGGGGGGGTATAGTATAATATGTATATAATAATAAATAAGTATATAACCTGGCACAGCCATGGATTGGCCGATAGATGGCCCAAAAACTGAATTGGAACAGCCTGATTTCGGCCATAAGGTCTGGGGGACCTATTAGGTACCATTTTCTGCCCCGAAAGTGGTACCTAAATTAGGTCCCCCATGTGACTGACCAGCCTGCAAATGAAGACCCATGAAGCAAGCCCCCCCCAGAATGACAACACCCCCGTGAATAATGATGCACCACACAAAGAGAAGAGCCACACACCCACAGTAGTGGGTGTGTGGTTCTATACGAGGTATGTAATAGTGCACCCCCCCAATGATGCAAAAAGAGCTGCTCTTGCTGCTCTTTTTGCATTCATTGTAATTTTAATTTTTAACTAACACCTTACATTTATTCTAGGTTATCACCTCAACCATCTGCCACACAAACCCCCCCCACCCCCCCTGGGAAATGACACTGCAACCAGCCAAGCAAATGCTGAACGAAGCCTGCCAATGACGACCAGGCAAGAGACACCCACCAGACAAAACCCAGGAACAGGGACCCATGATGCAAGACCGCGGAACCCCAAGATGAACCACACACCTGCTGTGGAAGATAAAAACATCCAGTATCAGAAAACGCGAAATCACACCACTCCCAGCCTTTGGACGATCACATGACCAATTACAAAATTAATTACAGCTATGTGCAGAAATTGAATTCATTCTATAACTCTGTCAGTTTTGATCGGAAAGGTACACCCATATAACTCTTAGAAAGCTATGATTCACACCTTTCAAACACTACCAAACAAAAGTCAAACAGACCAAAACTGCACTCTCCAGGCCAATATTACTATCAAAATCCAGGATTTCCAGTAAAAAATGAATTTCTCTGTCAGTTCACATTCAATCCTCTTGAAACAACCGCGCCTAGAAAGATATAAAAAATCCGCATCCAACGGTACTAAGCACACAAAGAACAGATCAAAACTGAACTCTACAGAACAATATTACTATCAGAATCAACACCCATCAGTAAAAAACAAATTTCTCTGTCAGTTTACACCAGATCTGCTCAGAACCACCATGCCCAGAAATCTGTTAAAAATCTGCATCTAATGATACCAAGAACATCTATTATGGATGCAAACTGCTGTTTCTGCATCAAATCCCATCCCATGCACTTGTCTCCATTATCAACCAGCAACAAAACACCTTAACCATTGGACTATGCTCAAATTAATCTCCAAAACCTGGAGATATCCTTTCATTTCACCTCCAGAATGCTCCACATGGTCAGTGACCTCATTCTCCAAGCATTCCACATGCTCAGCAAATTGGTGACATCACCCCCCCTCATGATTCCTTTTGTTCTCTTTATGCATGACTCAGCTATGACTGCATTATGACATCATCTTGTTATTTTCTTTTGTTCTCACCTATGACTCACATATGACTCACCCATGAGGGAGTCATATTTCTTAAACACAGCCACCTTCAGAAAGGTATAAAAGCTGGTAGATTTCCTGTATCCCCCCATCATCTCCTCTCTGGAAATCATCACTGTCAACCACTGTCAACTTTTCTGCTTGCCTCTAAAGAACAGTCTATCTATAAGCCATCTGGAGCTAAGTCATCTTCAAGGTTGTTGAGACAAAGCCACTGGTAGCCCTCTACACGAATCATTAAAGCCAAGGATAGTTGCAGGACCTAAGGTTAGAGTTGCTGGACATCCAAGGAAAAGTAAGCATAACGAAATACATACCAGGTTTTGAAGAAAGAAGAAAGAAACATACTAACAAGACTAACCAAGCACTGACCAGTCTATAACCCACAGATATCTGCATTTTGACCAGGAGAACGTAAACAAGAATACACAAATATCAGTAAACAGACCAACACAACATGAACAACGTATAAGCCTTTCCACAAGCATCCCAGACATATAGCCTTTCTATAAGCATCCTACACAACGTATAAGCCTTTCCACAAGCATCCCAGATGTATAAGCCTTTCTATAAGCATCCTACATGATGTATAAGCCCCCCTACAAGCATCACAGATGTATAAGCCTTTCTACAAGCATCCCAGATGATACATCATTGACTACAGCTAGTCCATATCCCTTCCTATTCTCCACTGAACACCATACACATCTTGCAGAGTGTGATCAACCATTGAAGCAAACCAACCCAATGAATAACAACAGAAATACAGTCTCCCATCTACACACTGGCTGAACCAGATTTTGATTTGACAGTCATCGGAGCTCCCAACCCTTCTTCTATACTGCTGAAGTGGGTGTGTGGTAATTAAGGTAAATAAATATGATTGCACCAAAGGAGCAGCATATGCTGCTCCTGTGGTGTAGCTTTTCTTTTTTTTTACTAACATATTATTCTGTACCGTAGGTTTCATCTACCCCCATGCCAAAACGAAACCCGAGAATGACAGAACACAATGCGAGGCCACAGAAGCCTGGGATGAACCCCACACCCACTTTAGGTGGGTGTGGTGATTTTTAAAGTAAGTATTTGCCCTCTATTAGTGTGACTGCACAAAAGGAGCAGCATGTGCTGCTCCTTTTGCATGGTTTTTCTTTTTTTACTAACTTATTACTTATTATCATAGGTAGCCCTCAATCAAGACCCACAATGCCACCATACAAACATCACACCCCCAAACAAAACCCGCAAACCCCCTAGATGATGGCCAGCCCCAGTACCAAGTATGAACCACACAGACCATGGTACAAAACAGTACCACATACCCACTTTGGTGGGTGTGGTACTACAAGGCTTTTTTTTTTTAATTTCTATATCTACAACAATGCAAAAGGAGCTGTGCAAGCTGCTCCTTTTGTGTCACTTAGTTTTTTTTACTAACTAGGATCCAAATTGAAGCATGGCAAACACAACCCATGACCCATGCCCAACAGTGAAGTGCCAAGGCACACCCCTAGTACCACACACCCACCGAAGCAGGTGTGTGGTGCTATTAGATAGTTTGTTTTTTTTAAATTTCTATAGACAGTACCACACCTGCCCAAGTGGGTATTAGATAGTTTTTTAAATAAATAAACAAGTAAATAAGAACAAAACATGGGACTACTGAATGAAACTGGGGGTACATACATGTATGTATAATATAGTGATAATAAATAAATAATTATAGATGGAGCATATTATCCCCAATAAGCCATATGGCCTGCTGTCCTGCAAAGTCTGAGAATCTCTAAGTCCCAGTCTAAGGTGAGAGGGCCCCAGGGGCCCTGTCTCATGCCATGAATCACCCAGTGGGCCCAGCCCACCTAAAAACCTGCTCTTAGATTGAATAAAAGCAAGGCAAAAGGGCCTAACTAGATATACAATTATGGCTGACTGGTTTGTTTGCATGGGTGTTGAGTCACATTCAAAATAAATTGCACTGAATTCTGGGTTCTCAGTTTTACATCCGGAGGGAGCGGAAAGTACTCCACTGCCTCGATGTCTAGTGCAAGTACTCGAGCGTCTTCTACCTCGTCTCCTCGCTCTCCCAATTCTGCCAAGATTAATAGTTCAAGCCTCACCAACCGAGGGAGACACCGGGACTCAGGCAAGAAACCTGCTGAGAATCAGTCAGCTGCTGTTGTCCTCCCTTCGAAAGAAGATCGGAGCATCCGAGGTGACGCTCACGAAGATGTGTGCTTCATATGCACAGAACCCATTAGATTCTACTCTGTTGCCGAATGCAATCATCGGACATGTCATGTCTGCGCCCTTCGTCTTCGAGCCTTGTATAAGAGGATGGAATGCACATTCTGCAAGGTTGGTCCTCTCTCTACACGTTAATAACTCAAGTCGTCATTTTTTCCGCGTACAGCACCCCCAGCCGAGGATTATCTTCACCACCTCACCGTCTAAGCCGTATGAGGAATACAAGGAAGACATGGTCCCTTATTCTGACGACAAACTCAATATCTCCTTCGAAACTATCGAGATTATGGAAGAAACGTTATTTATTTTGAGGTCCGCCTTGCTTCGCCCCTTCTCTTTGATCTTTTGATCGATTTTATCTTTCAGATTCAATTGTCCCGACTCCCACTGTGTGTTCATCGCAACCGGGTGGGTAGATCTCAAAGGGCATGTTCGCGATATGCACGGTCAATTGTTCTGGTGAGATTCGCTATCGACGTTATCTACTCCAGTAACTCATACCTCGTTTTCCTATCAGTGACCTATGCATTCGCCATAAGAAGGTTTTTACTCATGAGCACACATTGTATTCTCCTAGACAGCTCTCATCCCACCTCCAATCATTGCGGAAACCACCAACGATGCCGACTCGGCTTAAGGGCCGGGGCCTAGATCCAGAAACGGATCCAGCGAAAGATTTCGACCCCCATCCAATGTGTATCTTTTGCAAAGAGTGTTTCTATGGCCCAGACGAGATATTCGCCCACCTGAGAGAGAAGCACGAAGAGTGTTTTGTCTGCAAACGAATGGGGAATCGAGATATCTAGTAAGATGGTTCCACTGTGTTCTCCGCCCCAAACTCACATGTCCTCCATAAAGTTTCCAAAACTACGAAAGACTGGTACGTGCTATATACATCTACAATTCACTGTTCCTCATGGCCTTTGCTACTAGGACCAGCATTTCCAGTACGTCTTGAAATTTGATGACTTTGATTTGGATTCTGAACTGCACGTCCAGAGCAGAACATTTCCCTTGCATGTATCCCCATTGTCTGGAGGAGAAATTTGTGGTCTTCTCTTCATTGCTGGACTTGAACGCACATCAAGTTCGGATTCATGGGGAGACGATGACCGGGAAACAGAAGAAAGACAAGATGCGGGTGGAAGCTGGTTTTACTTTTGAAGACATCCGGAGTGGTGGATCGTCTACTCGCAGCCAACCGATAGCTCCAAGAAACAGTGGGAATAGTGGGGGTCTAGCCATCTTTACCCGAAGGGCTGTACTTGGTGACACTCTCACTACGGGTAGCAATGAGCTTGGCTCTTCTCCAGGAAATGTAGTCGATGTAGGCGAACACCCGATCTCAGAGTTCGTAATCTCCGCTCACTCTGTGACCCTATCGCTAAGTCCCTTCTTTGGTTAAGCTTGGCACCATTAAATCTATTTTTGCGCAATCTTACCCAGTCCGCCCAATTCTCCGTCGTCTCAACCGTTCGTAGCTTCAAAGCTTCAGAATGTACAGCCCGAGACATGCTTGACAATATTTTCAATGTCTTCAATCGAAATCTCGATATCACTGGGACTCTCGTTATCAGAATCCTCGAACTATTCGAATCGCAAGAAGAGAAGAAGAACGAACTGCTCCAGAGTTGGAATGGGCTCAAAATTGAGGTAATCACTCACTGCCAATCGGTCTGCGATTAAAGCTAATGTCCTGCCGATCCTTCCAGGAGCGCCAACAATTCCCTTCTTTAGTTCCAGTAGCCTCCAGCTTGCAAGCAGGGTACTCGGGGATAACGAGCGGTCGTATGCTCAACATCAAGAAGCCAACCCACCCTTCCAGCTCTACCCACCAAACGTCGCGGAGGGTGTGGGATCGGGTTGAGCAAGCTGCGACCTCCAGTGTACCTCCCTTGTCCACAGGGACAGCTGCCTCCGCATCTTTCCCGAGTTTGGCATCGGTTAATACCAGGCACAAACCAACGCAGCGAACGGCATGGTCTCCATCATCGAGCGGTCCCTCATCATCCTCTGCCAATGCCTTTCATCCCGTTCCTACATCGGTGCTAGCCCTAAACTCGGGGAACAACCCTCCTGATGCACCAAGCACGAGTTCCATCAGGCAGTTTCCGTCCCTGCCATCAACCTTACGAGCACCTACTCGAGATTCCGCCAGTGGGAATCCGAGTGTCAAGCCAATTCTCCGAGGCCAAAGACCAGTCAAGAATGCCTGGGGTGTGCTGCCGTCGGCTGCCGGTGAAGCCCACGATGACCCCCAGGATGGCCCCGATGCAGCGGGTATTGTTATCGCTCAACATGGCAACGAACAAGGCGGAGGAAGAGGAAAGAGAAAAAAGGGGAAGGAAATTTTATTCACTCTAGGCGCATTGGCCACATAGAAGTATCTAGATAGTCTTCAGATGCAGGGTAGAACTGCCATCTGCAGATCAGGCCATGGTATCTTCGACATCCCTCGTTTTCATGCTTGTGCTTATCATTGTGACATCATGAAACCTTTAAAGCATAGATGACATGCTCAATGACATGAGATGATTCTGCAAATCCATCTCGCCAGACTACTGAATCCGCCAGCATAGGACATTTAGCCTCCTTATTCCTCGTCGATGCCGAGATCGAGGTCCGCTCGATCTTGCCTGACTGAATCAGAACATTCTTCTGTGGGGCTGATATCCCCCGGGCCTGACCGCAACCATCCATCATCCAGTGTATTGAAGCACGACGCTGCCCTGAGGCCAAGACCGGATATATTCCGTGTTCGTTCGATGCGGTGTTGGGCGAACGAAACCGTCCGAGAACGCCACACAGAAGAATGATGTTCATATGACGCGAGATCTTGGATCGAAAAAGGCATGTCGATGCGGAAATCGAGGCGTTGCAGGAACTCGTTTGGTGAGGGGTGCCACGGTGCAGAGTGTATGGATGGTGAAGTCATCACGGAACCGAACGTTTGAGAGCTGAGAGTACCAATCGAACTAGGCTGGGCCAAGGTCAAAAGAGCAGTGGTCCACCGTGACCAAGAGGACATGGATCCGCTGTCCATGATGATCGGAGACGAGTTTTCTGATTTCTGGGTCCCAGAAGGAGAAAGCGATCGGTCCATTGACGGTATGAGCGAGATCTCGTGATAAGCGAGTTTCACCGTTGCGATATCATGCTCCAAGTCAGCCAGTTTACGTTCAAATGCCTCTGTTGATGAAGGGCCCCGGTCATCTACAAGAGCTTCAACTTCCCTTCCTATTGTATTTTGATGCGTTTCCTCGTTCGAAAGTTCAATAAGAGTCCGGAAGCCCTGCACCAAGCGGGCGTCGTCCGACATACGGATTTCAATTTCTACCATGGCGTCGTCATTGAAGTCATGTAGTCGGGCAGCGGCGGAGCTTAGTAAAGAGAGTGCAGTAGAAGCAAAACGGAGATCCGAGGCCGCCCCCTGTGATGAACAAAGCGAAGCATCTCTTGTCAAGTCAGATTCCAACGAGGAGAGGTTACGATGACAGTTTCTGAATTGTTCTTGTACACTGTCATGTCGGTGAAGGAAGACATCGAGTCTGAGTTGGATTTGGGCAGACTTTAGTGTTGCCACCTCGACCGAGGGGTGATCAGGCACAATGCCGACCATGACCAGCGAATCGCCTTCCATGCTCAAACTGGGGCCTTGGATCGTGGGGTTGAGCCCGTCTTCTCCTGGTTTAGCATAGTCGGGGGGAAAAGAATCGGGAGGGTTGGATGATATATTGGACGGATCCGGGTTTGCCTCAGGTGTGAGGCTTGTAATTCCGAGGTTGCCGGGAGTGGGGGAGGATCGATGCTCTGAAGAGGACCTTGGGTGGGGTGGGGAAGAGATGGGTGACCGCTCGACAGGCAGTGGAATGGATCGGAGACCTCCGCGCTCTCGCTCCAGAGCCAGTCTCAGTTCTCTCTCAGTGTTGAGTTCCTCGAGAACACCCTCCAGTGTTTGCTGCGCCATGATAAGGCGTCGTAAGGAACCATTGCGAATCGTATCTTTTGCAGGGGCCTCATCGAACGCCGCTAAGACATGCTTCGCTGATTCGAGGGACCTAACAAACGACGACTCCAGAGAATCTTGGGACGCAGAATCAAGGTGTGTTTGCGAATGGACGGAAGACCAAGCTCGATAAGCCTCATCAGCTTTACGTTCCCATCGAACTAAGCCCTCCAGCAATTGTTCTTCTCGAGAAAGCATCTTCATGCGGAGCACAATCTCCCGACGTCGGCCGAAAGTCGCCCTTGAAATGTCCTCAGTGAAGGTTATCCAGGGCAAGACGCAATCTTTCCGTCTGTTGACGCTCATTGAGGAGAGCTAATTCCAGTTGATGAATACGATCTGACATGCTTGATTGAATCGCATGATTCCGGGTCTTTGAGGACTTAAGGGCCTTCTGGAGGACATCAATTGAGGCTTGTGAAAATGCCCTGACGTAGGTACCGCTAAGTATCACATCGAGGAGGTCCAGGTGAGAGGTGACTTTACATGTAGCGGGACACTAATCTGGCAGCGGCAGTGTCGTCTGCTTCATGTTGCTGAAGTTCTACTCGAGTCATAGCCAATTTTTCCCTGTCCTACATAGGATCTGAGCCCAGATATATGGAACACTGCGCATACGCACTTCTTCAGCAATCTTTCGCATTTCCACCAGATCCCCCTGACAAGACTCCAACTGGGCTGCTATATTTTGGCTCTGGACATGTAGTCGATGGATCTCGGCGTTCAACTCCTGTAGGATTGTTTGCGTCTCGTGACGATATTCGAGGATTGTCTCGTGGGTTGACAGCAGATGCCTAGGCCTAGTGGATTGAGTGGGGCTATGACTAGTAGCTGTAGAGTTCAACGAAGAGCGTCCCTCCAATGTTTTAACAAGATCTGCGTACTGTGAAAGGGGGGCGTGAGTTACACAGGACCAATTCTTTGGCTTTAATGTACAAATACCTCTTGCACAACTCGGTCATACGTGTTACGCTCCTCAACAACTATCCGGAGCGCATTTGAAGTCTCTCTTTCTCTGGCAAGAGCCTGCACCTCGCGCTCACGGGCATTGGCAGCCGTTTGACGGGCAGCGAAGGCTCGCGACTCAGCGTGCTCAAGATGAGCGGATAGGTTGGCCACCTCAACTGTACGATCGAGCAACGCAGACTCAGTCGAAGACAGTCTGTCGTTTGCACGATGAAGTGCCAGGGTGATCTCCGCCACCTGTGTGTTGTCGGGGGTGACCAGCTCCTCAGCATGTGCCCTCAAGACTTTGGCCTCCTTTTCCAACTGTGCGTTGCGTTGCAACGTGGTCCGAGTGGTTTCTCGACTCATCGCAAGTTCGAGAACTTGTCGCTGCAGGTGAATTGAAGCGACATGAGATGCGTGCTACGAGAGGCGACGACATGAATGATAAGTCTGTACAAATCCGCATCTGTCCACGTACCTCATAATTAGACAATGCGGCTCGAAGGCCCGCAATCTCTAAGGCTAATGGGTGATCTTTGACGAGACCGAGACTGCCCTCCATATTGCGTTGAGAGACCGAACGAGATCATACAAGCTTGATTGACTGGAACGGTTTTATCTGACTCGAAGGGACTGATGCGCGATTTTGTGTATCACACCTCCTGATGCCCTGGAGACCCAAAACGTAGCTACTGGGTCGTCTCGCCTCAGAGATGTTGCTGGTAGGTCCCTCAGTGGGTGCCGTTTCAGACCCGTCTATGGACCCTGCTTCTGGGACCCGAGACGTATACCGAGATAATTCAACGTGCACAATCCGACGCAATCAATTTATCTGTACTGTACTGTACTGTTTACTCGTGTAATTTCACAAGAATTCTGCATTCCACTTGTTTTGCCATCCTGCCTTGTTGGATGAAATCTATATCCGTAAGCAAAGGACAAACCTCAAAATGCAATGAAAGCTATTGTGGTTGCTGCCAGCGACACTGCATTGGGTGAGCAGGTGAATGTCAAGCAAAGGTTTGTGCATTTGGCCTCCTATAATATTCTGGGTTCAAATGTAACGGTTAGGTACATCTCCGGGTCAGAGTCTCCAAGTAATGTAGGGATGGGAATCCAGTCTAACTCTTCGGATCACGCCCAGCCTTGGGTAGCATGGAATCGTATGGTCTGCACCGCAAGACTTGTAGTGTTGACAATGACAACCTGGCCAGTCTCGGAAAACTTAGGGACAAGCACTACCCGAGTCATCTCGCCCAGAGGCCCTCTCATCAACTCCGACTCGAACGAGGGTTGATTTCCAATAGCGTACACGCTTGGAGAGTGCGATAGCACGAATGGATCTCGGTCGAAAAAGGGGTAACACCCTACTCGCAAATAAACAGGTTTAGACTTGGAATGCATTGAATTCACTCACATAGTGTATCAGGGCACGTTGGGGCTATATGACGCCACAGCAGTGTATCACACGCCATTGCCATTCGGTCAGTCGAATCCACGTACTTGAAGATATCGTCCAGTGTCTGACCCGAAGTCGCGAGCACGCTAACAACCATCTAAGCCGCAGAGTACTAAATATGAGGCGAATTATCTCCTTACCCCCAGGCACCAATGTCCAACCAGACGGGATTTGTTTCACTCATAAAGACTTGAGATTCTGGAAAGCCTTCAAATCCAAACATAGCCTTAGGCATCGGCTGTTGCGGCAACGTCGAAGGGGCCGGATCTGTCGACCCGGGTAATATGTGGACTGTCACCGACCTCGCGAGTTCTTGCAGCGAACGAGTAAATCGACGTAGGGGGGCTGGGTCCCAAGTCGTTTGAGAATTGTAGCGTTTCTGGAACCCCAGCTGAGTACTCTATATACAAGGCACGGAATACGCACTTACAGAGTTCTTGAGATCATCTTGTGATTTCCTCGGAATGTCTAGCGAGTTCCCGAGCACGATTAGGGCAGAACATTGTGCGCTAAAACTCTGATCCTGTGGACCTCCGGTTTCCCCCTTGAGATATTCAACAAGTAATTGAAGGCGCATGTCTAACGCATCGTCCATGCCTGGCTGAACATCGCTCGACGATATGTCCAGCCCAGAAATGAAGGCGACCCAACTGCCATCTGTGTGCTTCGACACTTCCGGGCCCTGTCAATTCACCGGAAGAATCTCACATGCCGTGAGTCTTACCTTGATCGACCTCAAGTTCTGAGTAGGACGAACGAAGCGAGGTCACACCCTGCGGTGCCATTCCCGCAAAACAAGCATCCACTACTTGGAATTCTCCAGCCGAAGTCTCAACCCCAAGGACGGCCATGATCACTCCAGTAACGAGCCTCAACCGCATAAGGGGTTCGCCAACGAGTTTGATTCGACCCGATTCATCTTCCAGCAAAACAGTGTCCTGAGGCGAGTTGAATTTAGGCCGAGACGGAGGCGCCACTATCCAATGCTAGTCCACGATGATTGCGGCATGAGTGGGAGTCGGGAGGGTTTGATGAAGTGAGGACTGACACTACCTCTTTGCCGATATCGACAAGGACGTTAGGCTTCAGGGGCATATCCATGTATATGGTGCCAACCACGTAGCATAATTGTGACTTTACCACATCTAGAACACGAGATATCGAGACAGGTTTGCCTATATTAGGGAGCGTGAATCGATGCTTAAAATGACGAATCCGCCACTTTTTGCTACTTGCCCGCGACATCTTTCCACTTAGTTTCAGCAGCTTTCAGGACAACAGGCTTGAGCATGGTGAGCCTCGCAAAATAGATATTGGCGAATTGGTGCGAATAGGATTTCGTAGTCTCCCCACTAAGTATAAAGGAGTCAACCACTCCAGAAGGAAGATTATTGTTGGGCTTCGGAAGTGGACTGCTGGGGGTCGAGCTGACAGTAAGGAGCTATAAAAGTAAGTCCAGGATGTCCCGGGACTCCTGTAGGACTCACACATTCTTGGCAGGCATTGGAGTTCGCGCCGTCCGCAGAACAACGGCAGTTTCCGTTACGGTTACGGAATCATTCGGACGAGTCTAGAGACTTAGAGCGGAGGCTCCCATTCTTTATCATGTCGAACTGGGCATCATTCGCTCCCACACCCCCAGAGCTTGCTTATGCCGCCCAGATATTCAACTCGGCCGACCCTCAGAAACTTGGCGTCATCACTGGCGAGGCGGCAGTCCCGCTTCTCAATGGCTCAAATCTCTCACCCGACAAGTTGGGCGAGATTTGGGCCATTGCAGATCACGAAAATAATGGATTCCTGTCTAAGAAGGCGTGGCTGTTGCTGTTCGCCTCATTGGTTGGGCACAATTCGGAGAGTCAATAACGGACTCATTATTGCTAAAGCGTGAGTAGTTCGCTACGTTCGTCACGATCAAGACAGCCAATATTTGTATAGCTGGGCCCCTTCCTACGATCGCTGGAATATCTGCCCCGACCAACTCTGTCCCGGCTGTCCGCCCTACAAGCCCCAAACCGACCCCGCCCGTGGCTCCCGCTGCACTCCCTCCAATTACTCCGGCAGACCGTGCCAAATTCTTGCGTCTCTATGTCAGTTGTGGTCCATCTTCAGGGCTATTGAGTGGTATGGCTTTTATTGGACTTGTTATGCGTGGTGTCTCTAAGTACGGGGTAAATTCTAGGCGACAAAGCTCGTGATGTCTTTCTCAAGTCTCGTCTCCCAGTCGAAACGCTGGGGAAGATATGGTACATCTGTTGCTAACTGGTCTCTTACTAAATATGTCTCTGAATCGATTCCATCTTCAGGAATTTGGCAGACACGCATCAACGCGGATCCCTGGATGCGATAGACTTCGCGATTGGCATGCACCTCATCCAAATCTGCATGGCCTCTCCCTCCTTCGTTATTCCTTCTGTCCTCTCCCCTAATGTATACGAGCAAGCCAGCGGAGGCAAGCGCTTTGAGAGTATTCGTGAGCCCGCCGCGGGGAGCACCATGCCCTCCTCGCCCACACATGTCCCTTCGAACAGTATTGGCACAGCCTCGTCGATAAGGCAGCAGTATACCGGCCAGCCTTCTATAGCCTCCTCTGCCCCCGAACAGTCTTTCGTTTCGACACAACCTTCCTCCGCATTTTCCAGTCAGCTCTCTGCCTCTCAAGCATGGGATGTTACTCCTGCAGAAAAACTAAAATCGGATGCTTTCTTCGATACTCTGGATCCCCAGAAACGTGGATTCATAGAAGGAGAGGTTGCAGTGCCTTTCATGCTCGAGTCCACGCTTTCAGAACAACTCCTGGCCCAAATCTGGCGAGTTATTTGGATATTAACTTAACTGGGATCTACCGTGACTCATGTTCATCATTGTAGGGACCTTGCAGATCTAAATAATGATGGCAAGCTAACCAGGGATGGCTTTGCTGTTGCAATGCATCTTATCAATGGAAAGCTGGCCGGAAGGGAGGTTCCAGATATCCTACCACCCAGTCTTATGCCTCCTCGCATTCGAAATGCGGTGGCAACAAAAGCCGCTGCGCCGCGAAGTACGTTTGTTCGGTCGACCCATGTTCATACGCTTTCTTAGTTCTGTTGGACAGATGAGATACACCAAGACCTCTGGCTCTTGGATGATGATACCCGCCGGCTACGACCCTCCCCACTTCACCTCCTACCATTGCCTCTCCGGCATTTACTCCCCGGCGCCTGCCGTCTCATCCTCATCCCCTATCTCGCTTGCCCGTAGGTGAAATGTGTTCCTGGTCTTTTTCATTGCTCTGAAACTCGATCCTTCCATACCCTCGAAAGCTGCAAAGCAGATGGCTGCTAGGGACCTGCTGGACTCCGAAGACGAAGAGGTACAGAAAGCCGCCCTCCCTCCTTCCTCTGCTATTATAGGCAATACGAAGAACCAACTCGACTCCACCTCGCAATCTCTTAACAAAACCCGGATGGAACGCGAGCAGCTCGATTATAACGTCACAGATTCCGCTGCTCAACTCGTTCAGCTGGAGTCTCAGCTCGCTTCCGCCAAGGCGGCATACGAGACCGAGACTCGACTTGTTAAAGATCTGCGTGATCGCCAGCTCGAGCAAGCCGCCGACATACGCACCATTCGCGCACAGCTCATTCGCGCTGAAAGCGATGTCAGTGCTCTTCGCGCCGAAAAGGCCGAAGTGGAAGGCTCGGTTCTGAGGGATAAAGAAGAGATCCGCAGCCTACAGCGAGCACTCAAAGAAGCGTCAGATGCCGCCGTGATCGCAAAGGCGGAGCTTGAGAGGGTCAAGAAGGATGCACGCCAGCAGAAGGGACTCCTGGCTATCTCTCGCAAGCAGTTATCCAATGCAGAGGCAGAGCGAGAAGGTGTGGCGAAGGGGATCGTTACTGAGAAAGAGGAGCTTGCCCAAGCATATGTAGAACATGCAGTTGTGGAGGCTGAGTACGCCCGGTCATTGGCCTCAGCACCCGTACCAGCACCAGCTGCAGTCGAAGTGGCCTCGACTTCGCCGCGCAATGTTCCTATTCCCGAGACGCCCGAGCGCGTCGCTAGCCCTGCGCTTTCGACGAAGAACACAAATCCGTTCGGTCATCTCGCGCAAGGGTTCTCCAGCCCTCCTCCCACTGTGTTCCCTCTTTTTGGTCCCCCAGCCCAGACTGAAGAGAGTATGCCCAAGGGTGCTCCTCAGGCTGCTGAAACTGATCCCTTCAGCGTTACTTCCGATGCCCAAGTTTCTGAGCCCCACCCAGATCTGCTCTACCCGTCGAGTCACGAGATTCATCGTCCGAGCTCAAGATCTCAGTTCCTACTACCAATGGACCCGATCTTCCCCCCATGTCTGCCATTGGACGCGGGGCACTGGGGTCTTCTGCGGAGGTCGGACGCGGAAGCAAGCACGATGAACCGCTTTCCAACCCCGATCCCGAAGAACAGCTAGAACATGACTTGCCTCCGCTGAAAGATATCGTGGAGGACGGTGATTCCTCGGATGATGATGATGTCCCTTTGGGGCAAACTACTTTACTCAGGAAGTCGTCGATTCCAGCCCCTGCCTTCCTCGTTAACGATCAAACACCCCCTTGCAAGGGGTAGATATTGCAGTTCATGATATCACACCCATGGCGTCTGTGGTTGCCGCGTCTGCCTTTGCTGATGCTTCCTTGTCTGATCCGAGTCCTAGTGCTGCCACTCTGCCCCCCCCTCCTTCTGTGTCCAGGCGTTTGTCGCAGTCCCGCCGCGGAACGTCACCGTTCCCATTTGTGTCTACATCACCATCGAGCCCTTCGAAGCCAATATCCATCGGAGCCTCCTTATTTGATAATGCTTCCTTCACCGAGTCTCGGTTTCCAGCCCTCGATAACCCTGTGAAGGCTCTACAGAACCCAGAGCTCGATGCGGCTTTCTGGGGTCCTAAGGCACCCCCGACCGGTTCAGCTCAGGATGGCAACTTAGCTAGCGAAACTTTTGCCTTTAAATCGTCGTTTGACGACACATTTGACTTCAATTCAGCTTCTGCATTCCAAGCCCCTGCTGTAGAACAGTCCAATGGAAACTCGTCCGGCCCCGAACCCGCTCCGAAATCTTTCGGATCTGCCATGCCTCTGACTACGCCCTCGCCATCCACAATCCCCCGCCCATCTAATCCTTTCCCAGGCGTGCCCACCACGCGGGAAGTTTCCACTTCTTTTGATGCTGTATTCAACATGCCTCCAGCTGCTCAGGAAGTTGGTGCTCACCCCCCGTCGAGCTATCAGCCACTCTCTTTTGATGATGCATTCGGTTCCGCCCCTGCACTCCCAGCATTCAATGTTAGTAGCAACCAAGCTCCCTCCACACCCTCTGATGCGAGCCCTTCTCCTGCGCCCCCCCTCCCGGTACGACCTCGTGAATCCCCAGCACAACAACGGACAACTCCCTCACTCACGGATTCCGGTTTCCGTCGTTCAACCTCTCCTCGTCCACAATCACCTGTCTTCAACTCCAAAGCCTCAGCGGCGTCCCCTCCACTGCCAAATCGTAAGGATTCTACTGAACCGCCTGCCTCGGCCTCCCGAACATCCAAATTAAGTTTGCATTTCCCGTTCGGAAAGAGTAAAAAGGAAAAGAAAGTGGCATCGGCGGCAAAGAAATCCACTAGCGTGGACGAGAACATTTCTTCCCCCCAATCATTGAGTGGTTTCGCTCGAGCCCCCTCACCTTCAGTGGTTCCTGTTCCTGCGGATGCTATAGGCACCGCGGGACCCAATGAAGATGTTGATGCTGTCAAAACTCTGGTGGGGATGGGGTTCAGTCGTGAGCAGGCTGTCCAGGCCCTGGAACGTCACAGCTATGATGTCTCCACTGCATTGAACAGTCTTCTTGGCACGGTGTAACGAAAATGTTTCGGGGATAATTTTACACCTCTCCTCATTCATTTGATTATTACTTTCTTACATGTCTTAAGGCAGTCCTCAGCTTTCTCTTTTTTATTTCTATACTGGGGATGGCAGTATGTTCCCCTTTGAATTACGTATAAGCCGCCATCGCGCCGCAATGCAAGGGTACACTTGGTGATGAATACGAGCCCAGTAACACACACCATCGTTCGTCTCACGGAGTGCATCCCAGAGACTGCATCGCAAAGAGGGACAGCAAATTCATAAGGAGGTTATGTAGAATATGTATTACAAGTGCAAAACGAGTATAGGCCCAAAGAGAGGTGGATATAGGAATACAGTACCGTAAAATTTACAAGCCCCTGACAATCGAGCGAGATACCTAGGGCAGGCGACACAGACAAAGTTAGGTACAAGCGTTCCGGGAATCGCCAAACAAGGATATACTCACACTTTCTAGTAATGTGGTAATCTCGGGCGCCAAGCGCACAAACCCACGAGACCAAAAGTCATACTTCGGGTTACGAAGGAGTTCGATGAAAGTTACCAAGGCACCCCAAGGATGAGGACGGTGGACGATAAAGCGCTCGAGTAGGACTTTCGTGGTGACTTCCGCAAATTTTTCTGATTTGACTTCTGCAAACAAAAATAATGCCAACGATCCAAACCACTGCGTATGTGCGCTTGGATACCGAAGATGCGTGACGATCGCACTCATTAGATGATGTTGACCTAAATGGAGAGAGCCAGGTTCAATGTTGTGTTCAGGCTTTCGGCGAGGTGTCATACCTTCGGTATCTAAATCTGTTGCCAACCGAAGGAACAACGCTGGCCCCAGATCAGTGGATATAAAAATGCTCGTGCCTGTTCTTGCTTTGGCCTGAACAACAGATGATGCCCCGACATAAAGCGTCAGGGCGTTAATCAAGGGCAAGCTGTAACGATCCGCCATGGGATCTGAAGGGGGCACAGGCAGCAAAAGCCGTTCCTTCAACGATCCAGGGAATGAAGGGGATCCTCTACCCATGAGAAAAAGATCAAGACCAGCACGTAAATCACCATCACCAAGGGCGATCGCGTAGTCTGACAGCACGGGGGGAACAGGTCCCATCTCGGCCCTCATGTCTACTAAGTGAGGATCCGGTAACATCAACTTGGGGGGGTAGGCGCTAAGCACCACATTCCGAAGTTGAATACAGCGTGGGGGTAGGACATCACAAATAGTGAAGTAGTACTCAGCCAAAAATTCGGGAAAATCGTGCAGAAGAACCAGTAATAATCGTTGTGCGCCACGGAAGAGACTGCGAGACGCATTTTGGAGATCCGCGGTACGGATGAAGGGTGCAAGGAATTTGAGCAGGGATATGAGGAGGCGGTGAAAAGCTGACCAGCCCTAAAACTTCACCATCAGCACGAGAACCAGAATCTATTGGAGTACCCTCACAGTTCGACCCTCTGGAAGGAGCAATTTCGGCATGAATAAGCGATGTGAGATGAGAGAGATCCACGAAAAGGCAAATCCGGGAAAATACGTTGGTTGGAGGGTGTTGAAGGTGTCACTGAACGAATGCAGGAATTTTGAATGAATAATATAGAAGGTGAGATAATTTGGCTTTGTACTGACCACAGCGCTATGAGTAACTGGAAATAGGCGCCATGCAGAGTTGCCTCGATCGTGTGCAGATCATTAAAGAGGCTCGAGAACAAACGGAAGAAGGGCTTCTGAGGGAACTCGTTCCCGGCCTCTTCGTGGAAATGGGCGAGGACGACCACCACGATAGAGAGAATTTTGGTGAGATAGTGAACCTTGGTAGCAGCTGCGTCCCCATTGTACTTAATCATTAATACAATCAAGCGAGACAGAGCGTCCACAGGTTGAAAGGCGCTCGTAGTTTCGCCGTTAGCAACCAACTCGGAATACAGTGTGACGCTGGCTTCAACGCATACTCGGTAGAAAAACGAAGAAATCTCCTCTCCCTTGAGAATACCTTGAGCAGTAAGCTGCGTAACCCACGCAACAAAGGATTTCTCCGGGAATGGTGAGCGCTGGAAGAGACGAACCCAATCAGCGTAGTGGCGCGCGAGGCGGTCGTACATCGCCGTGTCTGGCGATTCATCAGATAAACCTTCTCGTACACCTTGGAGATCATCGAGCAAACGAATCGCACTTATAACCCGGTTGAATAAACAATGTATCCCGAGAAGACATCCACCTGACTCACATATCGGTTCCTTTCCGTAATTGAACAGCATGACCTAGAGCATCCAGAGAATGACGGAAGTGTTGGCGTGACGCATATGGGGCTGAACCAAGCAAACAGTCCCGAATGAGGCCGGCAGTAAAATTAATCGCGCTGGGTTTGAGATCGCGCATGATCAACTTGGCTAACTGGGCGTCTTGTTCCGCGATTGGAACAAGGTTGCTTTTCAACAGGAGAGCCGTGACAGGAACATTGAATTTTCTCTGTACATCATCGTTACCACCAAGATCGCCTTCACAACGGCTACCACTTACTTCGTCTTCGGCGTACACAAGCCATTCAATCGCCTCTTTACTTACTTGGGCCGATGTTTCACAAAGGCGATCCAGGAGAGCGGCATACACCTCGCGTCCTAGTTGCGTGGGAGCTTTGTAAAGAAGCTGAACCACTTTTTGCGAAAAGGCTAACATGGTATCTTCACGGTCAGCGGCTTGACTGGCGGTAACTAATATCTGGCGAATGAGCAGGCTAATGTCGTGGTTGGCTGGGAGTGAGGATGCCGCTTGGGAAGGAGGCATCTGATCGAGGAGTCGCTCCAGCTCAATGATGATTTGCTGTGTAGACCGTGACACATAAGGATCTCTTTGCAAATAGGAGCACACAGTACGCACCGCAAATCGCTCCAGCGATTGGCTGTGCCCTAGTAAACCTTGCGCAGGATGAATCTCTGGCAATGTAGATCCATTGACGTAGGGCAAAGCATGTTGCTCATTACGAGGGAATGGCGCAGGTCCGTGAACGCTAGGGCCAACAAAGCGGCGCGAGTCGACATCTAGCGGGTACTGTGAGTAGACATGTAATCCATGACGTTGAATTCATGGACGCACCGAAATCGCCATATACGCGGAATTGTTCGTGAGAAAGTGCACTGGGATGCGGACGAAGGGGTTCTGGGAGGCTAGCGGCAAAAGTAGGAAGTGCAACTGCGCTGTCCCAGTAGGGTTGTCCAGTGCGCTGCTGCTTGAAAGAGTCAACCAACATGCAGACGCTAAACAGGCACACTACTGACTTCACGGTGCATGCGGCGGTCGTTATACGCCAGGATGAACGCATCATCAACATCAGCGACAGCACGTTCTTTAGCGGCCTTCTCAATCGCCGAACAAGCAATATCGATATTGTCTGCCACGATCAGCATGACAACTTGTTCCGAAACAACTTGCTGTATACGATAACCGAAGCATCAAAAGCTACCCCATTAGATAAAATGAACACCAGAAAAGTTCACCTCGGTATATCCTTGTTCAGTCAAAAGGTGACGGACGTGAGTAACCATATTGCTCCGAAGCGGCTCCTTGCATGTGACAAGAGCCAGATTTCCAGCAAGGTACTGCACCATAAGATGCGCGGCTTTGCGCATCTTTTCTTCATCCTGCTCTAACGCGAAATCTTTGGCAACAAGTTCTCGCGTCGAGATGCCTGCAATAGTGACCGAACGTTCAACGACAGGGAGTATGATCTGCAAGGTATCAAGACATCAGGGGATTTCATTGACGCTGTAAATGGGTGGATAAACCAAACTAACCTCACGAACAGCTCGTTCGACGGCCATTTGAATCACACGCTTGAATCCAGGACTGAGAGCCAACGAAGCGAGTTGTGCGCTGATCGTGACGTGATTAGGAATGTCGGAGATGATGGCTTCAATGTGCGTGGCAATGAGTTGTTGACTCTGCGTCGGGCTGGACGAACTGAGTTGTAACACCTGCCCAGAATGTTGGGGAGCATCACCAGGGGGCTGAAGGGCAGGATCGTAGTTACTGATCGGTAGCTGATCGATGTCAGGGACGAACTCTGGGAGAGGAGGGCCCGTATCCGCTGTCGAAGCACGCTCACGCAATAGAGTTGTTGGCTCCAACTTGTCCAGATCGACGTTCAAGGACTTGCACAACACTTCGATCTCAAACTTGAGATTGAGACGCAAATCGGCAAAGTGATACAGCTCCGCAAGCAGGCTGAGGACTGCCATTAGCCATGGATTAGGAGGTGTGAAAACAGTGGACTTGGTGCACTGCTCAAGGATCTTGCAGACGAATGGAATCGCCTTTAATAGGCGATTACCATCATAACCTTCAAGTAAGAGGTCTTTGAACGACAAGTGGCGGTGTTTGATGGCTCGATTACGGGCCAGGGTGATTGCTCCGAGCCATGAGCCTAGATTTTTGAGGGTAGTGCGTTCAGAACTGGCTTGTACAGGCTTGCTATCAGCATTCAGAAGAATCGATGACTTGAACAGTGTCTCGTTCAGCACATGCTGGTGCAAGATCCGGTTCTCCAGCCCGTCCAAAAAGCGTAGATAAATTTGGTGGTTGTTGGGCTCTGTGCTCACACGTTGGTCTACGAGATAGTTGGCAAACCACCTGGACTGCTCGGCCTTGAAGCGGTCTTTCATTTCTTCCAGCTTTGATTCGAAGTTATTCTGGGCAAGATTGTTCACGATGAACAAGATCTTCTCCGACTCTTCTGGCAAGGGTTCAGTGAGAGGTTCAGAAGACATGTCATCCGCTTGGATGGCAGTGAAGGCCAAGGCAGCCGGTTCGAGCCCGGGAAGGTGGATCCCTTTCTCGTCCGGGTGTTCCCCTCCATCTCCGGCATTCGTGCTATCAGATCGCGCCAAAGCACGCCTCACAACATCGGCGATATCAGGGCGGGCAGTATGGAGATGGGGAATTCGGAGGAGGGTATTGCACAATGGAGGCCATTCGAGGAGTCTGGATTCGAATCGCATGAGTGCTTCAATGCCGAAAGTGAACAGATTCGTTTCCGGGGGAGTGCGGATCGCATCGAGAACGTAGCGGATTGCGATACCGAGGGGGATATAGTCTATAAGATGATATTGGATAATGGAACCAAAGAGGTATCCGGTCATCGCGAGCTCGCGAGCAGGATATGACGACTGGAAGAATTTATACTCGTCGAAAAGCGAATGCAGCGTGCAAGCAAAGATCTCTTTCTCCCGCGCCGCACTGGAATTCTTCGACTCCCGCAACATCTCGATCACCTGGTCGATTGAAATGTCGCCGTCGTACATCCGACGATAGATGGTTTCTACCTCCGTCTCAACATCCGCAGAAAAACCCACCACGGCAAGGCCGGGTTCGGCGTCAGATCCAGGTGTTAGATTCATCAACCGAGGGTGCAGTTGATAGCTGAGATTGCGGATTTCGGTGAAATACTTTGCGTCTGCGGGTGACATCGAGCTAATGGAAAAAAAAAAGATTCAGCCCCTGCTTCGACAAGATTAGACAATACATAGGGAAAAAAAAACCTACCAGGCACGAAGCATTCGGATAAAAATGGTTATAGTCTGAGGATTAAGAGGCATTGTCCTCTGTTCAACAGAGGGATCCTGTCGTGCAAGCTCGCTATTGACTTTAACATCAAGAAAATCAAGTACTGCTCGAGTGAACGCCTCTCCGTGCGCATTTGCATGATCGGAAAGCCATTTGTCGAGGTTCAGATACTCTCGCCGGGAAGCGAGCGCGGCAACGTCGAGTGCAAATCCAAACGGGCGGACATCAAGAAGGGAATCCAAAATCTGCAAAGCATCCTGTTAACATCTTAGCTCACCATGCCGATGTTGGTGGCATATGTACCTTCAAGTCCTGGGCGACGTCTAATATGCGAGTAATATTGAGTGCACTCTCGGCATAGAAATCCCGAAAAGCTGAAGTAAGATAGTTGGGATCGATTTGCCATATTCGCATGAAGACAAGCTGGTGATTAGGGTGCCCCGCAAGGAACATCGCAAGCAATTTTGAGGCATACTCTTGTTGCGTGGTACCCCATGGTTTCTAAAGAATCATCAGTGAGCCGAGAACAGTAAGTCTCTCAACGAAAGTGGACCTACCGAGACCTGCAAAAGGCCCATGTGGACGAGCTCGGCACTGATTTTGACAGCCTTGTCGAGCATCTCATGGACACATTGCTTGACCTCTGCGGATTCTACGTCACCCAAGCGAACTAGAGTCTCGATTAGATCAAGAGAATTCCATGTATGGCCCTGGACGTTAGCTGCGAGGGCTTTGATGGTGGGACTGGCAGAGGCCACATCATCTACAGTGACGATGCGACGTCCCGGCAGAGAAACCAAGTTGAACGTATCATTGGGGAGGGAGAGGAGGGCATCGAGAAGTCGGAGCTGGTATAACGTATTTTTCCATTCCTTCCAGAATGCAAAGACAGAGGGATTTTCGACATCTCGGGGGGTGTTCGGGAGGATGGCGATGAGGAGCTTAAGCGTGGCGGTATCGATGCCTGATCTTTCTGGTCTGTCAAAGGCATAAAGAAGGACGTTGCACCAATCTATTGAGCCGGGCTAATGAAGACACTATCGTCAGGGAACAAATATCACGCCACATTCGAGGACTACGGACCAGGCTGCTGATGGCCTTGACTAGCGACCCTACATCGCACAGAGCAGTCCCATCGGAGGCATACCTTGCCAGAGTCGACAGGATTTCGACCACCTGAGTCTCACGGGGAGGAATGTTCTCGGAAACTCCAAAGCGTCGCAGGAGTGCCAGCACCGTATCGGGGTCGCTCGTCAAATCCGGACCGAGTTGACACAAGGTTTGCACGAGGGACGTGCCAGGGGCAAGACTAATGCATTTAGAAGTATGAGTGGTAACGAAGCAACACGAGGGGAACAAAACTATAACGAACCTAAGGGTGGGGAAGATTTTTTGAAGAATGGGTGCCATGATATCTAGGCCATATTTAGCCTGAGCGGCTACGATCAATGCCACGCGCTGTGAGGGATCGAGAACGGGGGAATCAGGAGGGGGGTCAGACAGGAGATGACTGAGGAGTTTGGCGAGTTGAGATGGTGAGATATCGTCGTGATCAAAAGATGGGTGTTTGCAGATCGCGAGGACCGCCTCGTCAAAATTGACACGGATAATGGAAGACGCTTGGGCGGCGAGTTCCCGTCGGATGGTGGAGGTGGATATGATGGACGATGCCAGGATGAGGCGCTCAAGTGGTCTCAAGCCAACACGATCGGAAAAACGGACGAGGTCAAAGTGTCGAAAAATGTCGCCTTCACCTTTGTCGATGGCATCCCGGAACCTATCGGCAAGAAAAGGATCACGGGAAAGTCGCTGTGTTTCTTGCACAAGTAGACGAAATGTCAGGGCCGATGATGTATCGAATGCAGCTGGAGCAGTAGTCGAGGAGAGACGAGCTTGCGAGGCAGCGATCAAGCGCCGAATGAAGTGGAGGTATGTCTCCACCCCGTGCTGTTCACTTAGCGAGCGTATCTCGGCTTGATTTCTACGGATCGTGGATATTATGGATATTAGTGGATATTAGTGCGGTGTTGACTAACTTAATCCCAAAGGAGATATTGTTACACACCTCTCATACCGATCTTCCGTGAGGGTAGAGAGCAGAAAAACGATCTGAGCCTTAACTATAGTAAGAAGAGAACTGCTCTCGCGCGTAGACGAGAAGGAGGACATCGTTGAGCCTTCGAGCACGGTGGGTTTGGCTTTCGGGCTCAGCGAGTCGTCCTACGCCTCGGATTTTTATTCGGTTTTCGACACCCAATTACGGAACTAACGGAAGAGAGGGCAGGGGTAAACCGCAGGTTCGTAGATGATAGATCTGGAAGGGGGTGGGTGGACGAAGAAGAGACGTGTTTGTGAGACGGAGACGTGCTGCCTCGGAGAACTCCGAGGCGTCCTCACTCTATTGGTACAATATTCGTTGAACATGGAAAAAAATAGTTGTTCATCGGTGCATGGACGATATCTCGGAATATATATGTTACAGGAGTAAAGCAAGGTGACCAACGGGGAAGAACTGCTATACAGAGTAAGAAAAGCCAAGAGGTGGAACTTGGTCTGTCTATCACTCGCAACCCTTGTCGACCGAACTCCCCAGGCTTATGCCTTCAATTTCCCGATGACTGCGTCGGGTGCGTACCTGGGAATCACCTGGAGACGGGAACACATTATAAGTCAATGGAAGCTGGCGGCTCCATGAAGATCTCACCTTGGGGTCATGGAGCATCAAAAACTCTTCTGTCGCGTCCTTCCCGCCATATAGTAGGATGGCTTTCTCCCCCCCGGGATGCTCTGGCAAGAATTTAGTCACATTAAGGACCTATCCGATGATCCATTGAGCTCTCCAACTGGTCAAGAAGCAGAAAATGACATCTAACAAACCTGGCCCTCGACAACAACCCAAAGATCATCCTTGGTGTTGTGCTTGGCGACTTCCTCCAATGTGAACTCGCCGCTCTTGACAGGCTTCTCCTCCTTTGGCGTCAGTGCGGTTGGTGGCGGGGCGGCTGCTGAGCTCGGCGACGGTGCAGCTGCAGCGGGGCCTGGAGTGGGGGGGGCTATAGTCTGTGTAGTCGTCGAACCGTCTTCGCCTGCCCAGGAGAATTCGAGTAGGACCTTGCTCCTCGAGGGATCGATTTTAACTTTGGTCTCCAATAGGTGACCGGCAAGTGCCCCAAGCCGGCTTGATGCCTTTTGGTTTTGGAGCAAGTACGAGGCAGCTGTGTCACCAGAGACGCGGCCATAGACAACGCACCCTCTGGAGAAATGGATCGTTCGCAAGGGATATCGTAGGATAGATGAGGTAGACTTACAGCAGGGAAGAACCTCCCAAACGGTTTGCCCCGTGGACGCCACCAGCGATCTCGCCAGCGGCAAAAAGACCCGGGATAGGCTGATTTTCAGTGCTAAGAACCTGGGACGATGCGTCAATTTCGAGCCCTCCCATCGTATAATGGAGCACGGGAGTCATGATAGCGACGTGGAAGAAGTCGTCCAGGGAGAATTTACCGCCTGGGAAGAACTAAGCAGCCAAGGGTAAAAATACAATTTGTCACGATGGGATTAGAGCTGCACCTTCTTGCCAAAGGGGTCCTTCTTTGGGTCGTCCTGAATGGCGTTGTACTCGTCAAAGGTCTTCTTGAGAACTTCAGGTTCGAGGCCGAACTCTTTGGCCAAAGCTTCGCCATTTTCGAAGCGCTTCATCAGGCCCCGACCGACGTAGTGCTTGCAATGCCATTCAATCTCATTGGATGCTTGACCGTTGAGAACGAGGCGAATGGGATACTGGGAGAGGTACAATTAAAGGAAAGCACGAGGCGCGGACAGAAAGGCCGTACCTTGCCGTTCTGCCATATACGACCGGTGACGTAATCACGGTGGCCCAACTCATCGGCGAAGCGCTGACCTTGGTTGTCGAGAAGCAGGCCACCCACACCACGAAGGGCCTCTGCGGCCAAGAATTTAACCTTGGCATCGGGCTCTTTGGGGTCCACAAGACCGGTAGGATGAACTTGAACCTTTTCAAGATCAATACCTAGAGATAACAAGGCGTTATAATCATCGATGTGTGCATGAGTAGAGAACGTACCATTGGCGCCGATAGCAAGGGCGAGCTTGTGGCCATCGCCAGTGCAGTGGTCGCCATTGGTGGTAGGGAGGCCGTAATACTCCGGGCGGTACTTCTTGAGTAAGCTAGTCTCTGTGAAATCGGCGGCGTAACCACCCGTGGCAAGGATAACTGGGCCGTATGCGCTCTCGGTTTTTCCGTCCTTCTGGTACTCGACGCCGACGACAGAGCCGTTCTGGTAAATGAGTTTAGAGACCCGGGCCTTGAGGATGATCCTCACGCGGTCAGGAATGGACTCGGCGAGATTCTCGAGACGCTCGAGCTGAGCATAGGTGATGACCATACCAGGGAATTGGGCAGCACCGCGGTGAGTACGGGGCTGAGAGTGTCCTCCAAGACGAGAGACTTTTGAGAGGTCCAGAGAGAACTTGTCCTGAAGCCAGTTGACGGCATCGGCAGACTTGCCAGTAAGAACCTTGATGAGAGGGTCGCGAGCGAGCTCACGGGCCTAAGGAAAGAGGTGAGAAGAATGGATGATGTTTTGAGGGTAGATCGGACGAACGGATTTCTTGGTGTCCTCGAAGAAGATCTTTGCGCTGTCGGGGATACCGAGCTCGTTCTGGGTTGCAGTCCCAGCACCGTTGATGCCAGACGTGGCCTTGGTGGAGTTGCCACCCATAAATCTAGAGAGGGGGCGAGTTATGGGGGGGAGGCGATGGTATTTCTGGAAAAGATGGGGACACACGAGTTCTTGTCTAAGAGGAGTACATTTCCACCTCGTTCTAGGGGGTGGATGAGTGAGAGAAGGGGGACAGATGGACGAATGCTGACCGAGGACGGTGTGTGCAGCTGCAAGAGTGTGTATTAGGAAGAGGTAATTGCCAACGGAAGGAGGACGCACCAGAGAGACCGGCGAGACCGCCGCCTACAACGAACTAGTGAGCGCTGCGTTACGGGAGGGGAGTGAAGAATACTTACCAACAACAATAACGGTAGACATGGGATTCTGAAAGGTTGGTGAGAAGCGAAAAGACGAGGACTACTGGGGTTTTGTATGTGGGCGAGTCCCACCGGGAAACGGGTAAGTACCGTGAGACCAGTCTATCATGTGATTTCGGAACTCCTTCCAAGGACGGCGACGAGGAGGGCGACGCCCGCTCGGAGGTAGTCATCTCTCCCCGTCTCACTCCCTATACCCCAAGCGAGGAATTTTCGTTACATATTTCGTAGGGCAGTCAATAGCCCTGCCCAACCCGGAGCATCGCGGTGGGAACTACCCCAACATTATGCATTACGTAACCCTGTGACGCATCACGTGCTAGAAACGATAGGCGCCCTACAACCGGGAGTGTGCAATACTGTATTATCAGAATCGACGCTCGTAGCTCCCCCATGAATAGATCTATGCACTCGCTGCCCCTCATCACCAGTGAGCCATGTCATAAGGTGTTCTTCGAGCGTACCAGGCGTCGCCACGGCTGGAAAACATATTGTATCAGCTTCGACGATCCAGGAACCACCACACAGCGAGCCACATCAGTCCTGTTCGCCTAGGCACCTATAGCAGGCCTTCAGCAAAGTACTAGGACACAAAGGCGACTCGACCAAATTGTACATTGGAGCCCGCCGGCAGGCGCCGAGGGCGGTTTACATGCTTCTGCAGTTCTTCCTTTCCATTGCTGGGAGTGGAGAATGACAGATTGTGAGGTCGTCTTCGGCGCGGGTGTTTGATCACTTCCCCGGGGGGGGGGAGACAGTCAAAAAAAAAATCCGGCTGGCCCTACCAGGCGCGGCAACGCGCGATTTGCTTCCGGGTGGCCCTCGCGATCAAATAGGCGTACTGTTTTTTTTTCCCGACTCGGTGGGGGATGTCTGACGCTTTTGGGCCCCATCGAACAGTACAAAAACAACGCCGAGAAAAGCCTTATGACAGGCCTGTGTACCAGAAACAGCATCTCAGGCGCTCAGCCAGTTTCGTCGACTCTGTGAAGGCCATTGTCACGAAACCTTTCGCATGGCTCCGCTTCCCCAGTAATCAAGCCAAGGCCACTGTCGATCCAGCTGGGAGGGACCATAGGTCTCCGTCTGACTTTACTTCTGTGACGACCTCTCCCCAGAAACGTCCAGCCTCACCTACTCATGACAACGATCTTGCTCGTTCTTCCAAGAAACAGCGTCGAGCGACCCCTCTTACCAATGGATCTGTCCACTCCGATCGTCCCCTGCGCTCTTCCGTCTCTGCTCCCCTTCTTTCATCTTCCCACGTGTCCACCTCTCATACTCGTGCGAACTTGCCCCCTCTACCGAGACTCACTCAGAGTCTCCAGCCTTTCACAGACTCTTCTCGGTGGAACGCACCCTCTTCGCGTGCGAGTCCTGCCGCGTCCGCACGAAGACTCCTCCCTGCCCGACGTTCTATCATACCTGAACCTATCGAAGGCGACGCATTTGGAATGTCATATCGCTCGCCCTTCATCCGACCCTCTCTTACTCCCGTTGTCCCCGAGTCTCGCCAGTCCTCCATTTTTGCGGACTTGCCCAGGCCACGTCCCTCGCTAGCCACGGATGACCAGCGAATGCGAACCGTGTCGCCGTATCGCTCCACTCCGCTGGGCTCTCCAACTCGACGGACTGTAGACATACCACAATCTCTCGTCCTCCCCCCGCGATCTGCTTCGATGACTCGATCGGAGACCTTGATGAACTTTGGACCTCCAAACGCCCCATTGCCAATGGTTAGTCTGCCGGTTTACCCCATAGTTTCCATGATCACACCCAAGCTAAACGACAAAACTCATCTGGACTGGCTCGCGGCTCGCCTTAGGCTTTCCGGAATTCTCCATTGACCCCAACAACATCATGGCAGCCTGCCCTGGGCCCCCTGAGTTCTGTAGAATCCATGGCACAGACACAATCTGCAACGTCTCCGCCTCCTTCCATATCCAGCACCTCGGCTGGGCATGTGTCCACGGACTCGATTTTCAAAGCCCTCGAGGGCGCCCTCCCGTGGTCCGAAGCCCGCAAACTCAGGCACGATCAGCGTGCCTCTGTTAAGGTCCCGGCATCCTCTACCACGTCTGCCCGTGCAGGACGGATCACCAAGCCTTATGCTCGCCCAAACAGTCTTGGATCTGAATCCCATGGCGCTGGAGTGGAGCGCCAAGGGCTCTTGACATCTCTCTCAGAAAAGAGAAAGGCCGCGGAAAAGGCTCGTCTTGAAAAGTTTGACCATCCCGAACGCATGTCTAAGTCAGGCAAACTGGAACCCAAATCTTTCTTTAAGACCATCTCGAACGAGCAAGTCAACGGCACCAACGAAAGCGATCACCAGGACATCGCCAAACCAAAGGAGGGAAAGGCCAGCAGGGATACCGGTGATGCGGTGGACATGGCGATAGAAAAGGCCCCTACAGAGGCAGAAAAGAAGGTGGATAATGGCGGGTTGGCGCCACCTGTCTCCCTTCCCCCACCTTCGATATCCTTTGATGCTGTCCAGACGGCTAAGGGATCACTTTCTCGCCAAGGTTCATCACTTCGTGTTGGTCGCACCAAAACGTCTGCTTTTACCCACGGCGCTTCGGTTCCTCTCCGTCGACCGAATCGTTTTGGAGTGATCGACGATGACGACAGCGACGGGGATGCTAAGGAAGATGATGGGCTACCAGATGTGCAGGAGCTCAATGAATGGGCGATGAAGAGTGGCATTTCGATGACCATTCCAGTCGGATGGTCGCTTGGCAGCGAGACGAGCGCATGGAAGACCTTGACCTCGGAGGGAAAGGACGAAGATGCAAAGGGTGATGTTGAGGATTCTAAAATGGTGCCCTTTAATTTTGTCTTTACTCTGAATTGTGCCACTTATCCCTTCGCTTACTCGTCAGGACGCATTCACTCCATCCCAGGACAAGCCAAAGGCAAAACCGACGCCCCTCCCATATTCTATGCCTTCTTTCGCGAAGGGGTCCTCGGGGGCTCCTGGACCTACAGCTGCAGGGGCGTCGCCGCCGCACCTGTCCGCATTCCCGCCTCCAGGACTTGTATCAAAACCCTTTACTTGGTTTTCCTCCGCTCCTTCCATTGATATCAAGGCTACTTCCCCGACCCCCTCGGATCTCCCCAGTGCTTCTTCATCTGAACCAGTAAAACTAGTATCAGCGTCGTCCCCGGTCTCAACCTCGCTGGGTCCCTTTGTCTCGTTGTCCTCTCTTGCCCCACCTAGCTACCTCTCTAGCTCCACCAGTATCACCAGCCTCCAGCTCAACCATGAGCCTTCCATTCTCCCTACTTCCTTCGAGTACTCAGGCGAATTCCACGTCAAACTTGTCCAGTCTCGGAGAGTCGTCGAGGCCACTGGAAAATAAGCATCCAGAAAAACTCGACCGGGTCGACCAGTCAACGTCGGAGTCGACGCCATCCTTCGTCGTGCACACTTCGTCTCTGCCACCATCCAATCCGACTCCTAATGTAGCTAAAGACAATGGGAAGCTGCCTGTATTCTCAGGGTTTGGGGGGTCCGGAACTCTTAAATCCCACCTTGATGATAACAGCGCCGAGTCCACTCCTGCCTCCCCCAAGCCTAGCAATGTCTTCGCCTTTTCTGCGGCGCCATCTCCCACACCTGATACTGATACTGCCTCGAAAGCTAATGTACCAACGAAAACATCCGCGTTCAGCTTCCCCACTTCGACCACATTGTCCTCCAGCCCCAGTCCATTCACATTCGCCAGCTTCAGCCAACCTGTAGCCTTTACACCGACAGAGTCAACGACTTCTCCGACTACAGACTCACCCTCAGCGGATTCTACAACATCGACACCCACTACTTCTCCATTTGCTAGCTTCACTAGTCCGGCCACTGCGCCGAAGAGTGCGATCCCTTCCGGGCAACCGTCTGCACGACCCAATGGTACAGATGCAAATGCACCTACTGTGTCTCCTGTTCCTAGTCCGTTTTCATTTGGAACCTCGCATGCCACGCTCGCCTCCCCTGCTGCGACCAGTGTTCCCTCGAATCCATTTGCCTTCGGTTCGAAGCCAAGTATCAATGTCGAACCAGCTTCAAGACGCACAGGGACATTCAATTTTCAACCAGTAATAGCAAATGGAGGTGACGCTACGTCAGGTGTATCGAAACCGCCGGTTTTTGATACTGCCGTTGCTTCACGAGGTGCTTCTACCTCTGCCGCTGACTTCAGCTTTGGGTCCCCTTCCGCAGGAGGCGAGAAAGCCACCACCTTCACTGGTACACCACCGTCCACCCCGCCAATCAAACCATCAGTCTTTTCTTTCGACATGAGTAAACCAGCCAAGCCGACTACCCCTGCGGTCGTTTTTGGCAACGGGGCCATGGTGTCACGTCCCAAGACGCCACCCATGGAGCAAACCATTGATACTGATGCGGGTATGGAGTTGAGCCCTGAACGTCCCTCGACAGAGGCGGAATCAGCGAGTTTCACGCCAACCCTCGTGACGAGCAGCAATCCTTTTTCATTTGGCTCTCAATCTTCTGCCTTTGGCAACCCTGGGACCTCGGCGCCAAAGCCGGCCTTCACTTTCGGTAGCCCGCAGACAACAGCTACGACTTCGAATCCGTTCACAGCTTCAGCCACCCGTGCACCGGCTTTTGCGCCTCCGAGTGCGTTTGGTGGTGCCACTACTTCAGCATTTGGAGGGGCTCCGAGCCTTCCATCCATCTCCCCATTCGGCTCAGCAGCCCCTAGTAATGGTGGGGCTTCTTTCCCCAGTAATAACCCCGTATTTGGAAATGTTGGTTCCGGCAACAGTTCGCCTGTAACGGCCTCTGCCACTCCGCCGTCTCAACCTGCATTTGGTTTCACGTTCTCTGCATCACCGGCGGGAAGTCCGACTTTGAGCCCGATCCAAACGTCAGCGCCTGCTCCGCCCTTTGTCTTCGGAGCATCGGCCGGAAGTGACTCGGAGTCTCAAACGAAACCTCCCACCCCTACAACCCCAAGGCGGGCCGTCAAGGGGCTACCCAATCGTCGTGCTAAACGATGATGTTTCGATTCAGCAATTATTCGAATCCATCTACTCCGCAATATTTTGTTCCTCGCTATGGTTCCCCCCCCCGGGCTGTTATGGTTCTCTTCATCAACTACACCGTTCTTCGCATTACACCGGTTTCCTCCACGCATATCCAACTACCCCATTTGTCATCACCATCATCTTCCTCTTTAAGCTTTATTCCCTTATCGACTGACGGTCGACACCATTTACCAAGAGACGATATGTGCTTCAGTAATGCCCATATCACTGTACTTGATAGTAATGCATATATCTTTGCAGCGAAGAAAAAACTACTGTAAACGGGTGCTTGCAATGCATACAAGAAAGATATTACAGTCATAAACGGCAGTGGGCAGAATAATAGGAAGCTCCACAGTATATATTGGGCACCTGGATTACTTTATCGTTTGCCCTTCCCATTTAACTTGGTGCTGGACTTTTTCTTCGGTCGGCCACCTTCGTCATCTGAATCGCGGCCTCCTCGCTCTTCCTTCTTGCGCTGGTCTGCTCGCGCCGCTTTCTTCTCGAGTTCGTCCCAGTCCTGGCCTTCTGAACCACTGCCAGAGTCTCCCCCAAAGTCTTCGTCACTGGCATCGTCGCTAGCATCTGAAGCATCGTAGTCACTGACATCACTCTCGCTAGATTCGGCCGCGAAATCCGCAGGATCAGCTTCAAACTCGCTCTCTGTTTCCGAATCTTCAGCCACAGACTAGCCCAGGGGTATATCAGCATCACACAAAAAGGACGAACGTGGACCATTCACGCACTGCTTCAGACCCATTATCAGGCCCGACGAGGAAACCCCAGCCGCCTTCTTTGAAGAATTCGTACGGGCTATCGTTGATGGTTTTCATAATTTGTGACCAGTTCAAGTTGACAGGCCCTTCGGCCAACGGTACTTCAACAGAGCTTGACAAACAAGAAAGCGAATATGAGACTCCGCCCCTTGAGGTAGCCTGCATATATACAGGGTGACTCACTTTAACCATTCCTTGACGTTATCCAGCTGAGTACTTGGAATTGAATTGATGTGCAGTGGGGTTTCGTGAAGTCGCGGAATATGAAAACGACATCGAACTGCTTTAGCGAGAACTGAACTCGTTCAAGCGAAGCCACTTCAATCTCGGAGATCGTGACAACGGTGAAAGGGGGGTCCGAAAGATGCACAATACAATCGGTCGTTGGCTGCAATTTGACGTTGGTGCGGTAAGGTACCCCTTCAAATGCAAGTTCTCTGAACGGAATGTCCACTTCGAAACGGTCGTCGCTCTGTCAATCTTGTGTCAGAATCATTGTAGTATGCGATTCAGGTGACCCACAGCCTCCGCGATCTTCTCAGCAAAGTGCTTGAACTCCTTATTCAGAGCCTTGCGTCGCTTTAGCTCAGATTGTTCAAGTTCGATCTCGTCTTCGTCGCCGTATCTGTACTTCCGCTTGCGATTGCCTGTCTCATCGAATTGCACATCAGACGCCTCCCGATATACTTGAACGTCCTAAGAGAATGCATATGAGAGCAAATCCTGTGCCCCGACAAATAAATAATGAACAAACCTTGGCCTTCTTCTTCCCGATCATGATCGGAGATTTAAGGTGGAAATGGATGATGACAAGCATCTCTCCATCACACGGTTGGAAGAAAAGATGTTTGATATTGCTGAATAGTATATCTGAAAGACTGATAATCAGCGGCCCCATTATGATCGCGGAGAGTGGAGCCTACCGATCCTTCCGCCAAGCGGGGACTGGTATCGAAGCCCATTGCTGTGAATCTCCAGTTCACCTGCGAGTCTTTTGCCATCTAGCGCAGGCCGCGCGAAGACATCGGGTAATTTATGTGGTCTTCGGCCTGCAGGATCCAAGAAAAGTCAATAACAGCAGAGAGACTCGAGGACCGAAGTATTCGCCAGACCCTTGATTTCCACAAGATTGTCTTGCTCTATCACGTCAGCCATCTCCCTCTTCTCCTGTTCTCGTTTGTTCGCCTCCTTCTTCAGTTCCTGGATTTGCTTGTTCAGGTTGTCGAAGCGATGCCCATCCGTGCTTCTGTAGGAGAAAGACTTGATGAAGGTTGCATCCGGATCTTCGAAGGGCTAGAGGGTAAACACGAGACGATTCAGCTCCAGAAATGAGGCATCGAAGATGGAAGCTTCATACCGCGTCTTCCTTCTTTCCGGCGAGAGAGCCAGGAACCTGAAAGTTGATACGCAGGTATGTAAAATCGCCCTCGTCACTCTTGCTAACCGTCTTGAGGGTGTTGACATGGAAGGGTACGGCAAAGCCATTTATAGGCAGAACCACAGTCTGGTTCCTTCGATCTATGTGTATCTGAATGCGCACAAAATGCCAGGACAAAGGGGTCAACACCAACCTTAAGCCTATTTGAGCTGTGACACTCACTCGAAGAGATTCTGCTTCCTTGGGGATACCAGCTTCTCCTTTGTAACTGATAAACCTCTTCCACGCCTTGCCTCGATCATCCGCGCCGCCAGCATCCTCACCGGCGAACCGGGCAATTCCCTCTTCTTGCCTCTGGGCATGCAGCTCCTTTTGATGCTGGGCAATCTTTGCGGAGACTGTCTTCGAGGCTTCTGGATCCAACAACTGCTGCCGCGTCTTTGCACGTAAAACCTTACTACCAACGACTTTGGTTGCCAAGGGCTTGGCTTTCGCGGAATCTAGGTCAGACTTGACATTTGACTTGTCTTTGCCGTTCGTCTTGGAGGACGAGGAAGCCTTCTCTTTGTCTTTGGGGTCGTCCTCGAATCGGAAAATAAACTCGGCTGGATTCTTACTTCCTTCAGTAAGACAGACGGCTGAGTTGGGCGTAATCTTGATGGTGTCTGTGAGGCCAAGAGCGTATCTTGATAAGAGATAGAATCAGTGGCTGCAAACCGCGGAAAGAGGATGACACATACTTCTTTCCATTCTTGTCCTCAATGTCTTGGAATCCGATGGAAAGTGAAAATATCATGTCGGCCCGGAGCGTCCGCGTGTTCTTACCATTCAGGAGCCACGAACTATCTCGGAATTCTAAGCCCATCTAGAAAGATGCAGGGAATAGCCCAGATAAGTATGCAAGGCTAGCGACAAGCGAAAGCGGCAAGCGTAGCTTACGCCAAATCCTATGTTTTTGACAAAATTTTTCTCCAGCTCTGGTTTTTTCGCCTTGATGTAGTCCACGGCAGCAGCATAGACTTCCTTGGCAACGACACCGTCACGCATCTTTACCAGGAGCTCATGTTGCAAGTTGAGCAGTAATGTGTATAATTGATCTTGTTCCTGAAGCATGCGGAACAAACACGAAGCAGTCAACGCAAACAAGTTGCCGTAGGAAAATAGTTGCTCACACCTTGGTGGGGTCAACTAGGAAACTTCGTCCAATTTGTGCACAGTAGCCTTTGTATTTTATCCCAATGGAACAAAGAACGGTTCCAGTTGAGGCGAGATTGTCGTCACTGGATTGAGCGCTGGGTTTGAGATCATACCCAGTCTTCGTGCCACGGGACTGAATAACGGGGGCATAAGTAACCTCCACCATAGTCCAGTCGACATCGCCGAGGTGTTTGCTTTTGCTGAAGACGCGCATGTCGGGTCCCTTGGAACCATCGACATTTCCCAGACGATTCTCCAAGTATTCTGCCAGACGCGAATGCGCAATTTTGCTCTGGCTGTCCAGGATGGTCTCAAGTTTTGGAATAAACGAATGCGAAAGAACTGCTGAGGCGAGATGCGATGCGGTTCGGACACTTTTCTGTACAAAGAGTCTGGCGTCATGAGTCGAGGCATCCAAAGGAAAAGAAAATGCAACAATGGGCACTGCCTACAAGCTCGTCATCATCCTTGGTCGCCATTGCCGAGGACAAGACCGGAGCGACCTCAATCCACTCGAACTTGTCTTTATGGCCATCCTCGCCCAACGCATTGTTCCATTCGTCCATGAGTCGCCCTGTATGTTTCTCTCTGAGGGTCGTGCCGATACGCGTCTGAATAGGTTTGTCGTATCAGTCCATCATGGCTTGTGCGCCGTGGATTCACTTGGGAACCTCTGGACTGACCGAGGAGGAAAGCTGTTCAAGCACTTGAGGAACGGCATTGCTTGGTGGATCTTTTGCCTTGGCCTGAGTCAAAATTTTCACCTTGACCAGCGCAGCGGGGATCTGAAGTTGATTCAGTATGTGGGCTGCAAGGTAGATGGGTGTAAAAATTCGGCTTGTCGGAATAATCTACGAAGCGCCCTTGCAGAGATGGATCTTACCTTTGGAAGGCGAAGAGACAAAAGTAAGGGCGTCTTTTTGCAGTAATATTATGGTTGAGGGAAACTCGTATCCTAAGAGCCATGTCTTTTTTGAGCATCCACACAAGCCATTAGCTAGGCGAACGTGAGAGCAGGGGAAATAATCGCGCACTTGGAAGGCGGTGGACTTCCTCACTGCCTCGTCCTCAGAAGGGGCTTCTCCTGAGAGGATGAGAATCGCGTCCAGGTCCGCGAGAGGGAGAAAGTCTGGCTGGGTCGGGCCCTCCTGTCCATGGCAAGGCATTGACAAGAGTGTTAGGGATGGAGCGAAGGAGAACACCGGGAGCTGCACGTACGTTCCAGACATCAAGAAGTTTGCCGATGCGCGTCCAGAATGTCTTGGCGTTGAGCTCGACCATGCTCGAGGTTTTAGAATCGCTGGTGAGCGGCAAAACCCGACAAGCCTCTGGCGCGTCAATGAGAATGAATTGAGTATCTGAGTTTTCAGAGTACTTGCAAAGCCCAGCCCTTGGTGATAACGGAAAGAAAATGAAAGATGTCAGAGAGCTAGTGGTTCTATTCATGTTCATCCAAATCCCTAATGAAACAATAACGACAACGATGATACATAGACGTAAGGAAGAAGAATCGGGAAGGAAAAGAGAAAACTCATGATGGTGTTCCACCCAGGCGCCCATGGGATATAAATTTGAGGTCAATGGAACGCAGAATGAAGTAAAATAACACAGTAGAAAAAAAGCCAACTTCAAAACCAATGTCGCCCGTGCCTTTCTTTGCAATAGGTCCCACAAACCATACTTGGTCCATCGAAGGGACAATAAGAGCAAAAGACATGGCGAAAGAGAGCACACCTGCCCATCCAGTGGGCAGGGCCCGCAGAGACATCCATGCGGATCTATCATATGCTGCACCTGACGAGCGGCGGAAAACGATGTGTTCGACGATGAGGACGGCCGAAAACGGTGCGGCATAATAGCCAACAAGGGAAAGGAAGTTGGTGAGTGCGGTTTGAAAGTGGGTGGACCCCACAATGGCGACTGGAATGAGACTTTTTGGCAACGTTAGAGGGCGGTCGTGCAGTGGAGGGTCAAGTACTCACACTGCAGTGGCACCAATGGAGAAGATGTAACGGGGAACCACAGCGAAGATAGGTGCCACGCATTGGAAACTAAGCCCAAACGAGTACATCGTAGGGGCGCACGGGGTAGTGGCACCTACGAAATATTGTACGTTAGACATCCCAGGAGATATCAAGAGGATTCTCACTGAGGGACAAGACAACCATGCAGAACTTGCCAAATCGACCAACAGGTTTGAGTGACGCAGCTAACAAACCCGCAATCCCATTGGCACTATATCCATCAGCCCATTCTGGGACAGCAAACGAAGACGTCATGAATGCTGCACCAAGAACCTGAAGGAGGACGAGGGGGAGGAAAAAGCCAAGGTATGCATAAACGAAGACCTTGGTTTTAGAGACGGTTGGAGGGAGGTATATGGTATAATCTGAAGCAAGGCAAGCCCAGCTGATGACGAAACCTGCAACGGTAGCGGCGAAGGAAAGGACTGTTGTTGCCGTGGCTGGTACTGTCGGCGGCTGCACATGGGAAACAACTGAGCGCAGTGTGAAGCTATATAGGCAAGTGCATACGTACGACCGCGGTGAGATGCTTCCCCCCCACGCCAGTGCATATTACAAACACAGTGGTAATGGGTATCCACGCGTACTTCTCGTATACACTCAATATCTACGTGGCACAGTAGACTGTTAGGATCCAGAGTCAAGGGAGAGATAGGATATACGAGGACGTACTCTGTAACCGCAAAAGCTGACCTAAGATCGATGTTCTTTAGAAGGGCGGTCGGGGCCATGAGGAAGGAGACATACCAGGAGCGATATTAGAGAAATGATGACGATGCCTACTGAAGGACTCAAGTTTCCACTTGAAGCACTAGCCAATGTCTGGCCGCCGATGATGGAATTTAGAATCAAGAAACCCATGAAGACTACAATGTTCACAACAGCTACAGGACTGACATGAGAGCAGGCGTAGCCGGTGAGGGGAGAAACTTACATATGATAGCACCCCCAATGTAGCCGAAACTGTAACGCGCAAATATCATCTGTCGGAGCCCAGTTATTGGGCCAAAGGTGGAGCTACAGATTGGAGCGTTTTAAAGAGACATTGAAGAAAAGGGAATGGAGAAAGGACGAACAAGTAGGCAGGGATAATTGTGCCTATCAGATTGATGAAGAGAATGACGAGGCAGGAGTCGCGTAGGCTCAGGCCATAGGCTATGGGCCCAAGGGCCCCAGTGGAAAATCTGGAGAGATTGAATGGGTAAGAATCTTGGGGTGTGAAGGGGGGGACTTACGTGAGGATTCCAGTGTTGGCACTAAGCCATAAGAAAAAGAGATTGATAAATTGGGAGTCTGTCTGCTGATGGTGTGGTACTGGGCTGACGCTAACGGGAAGAACGATGAGGGAAAGATGAAGAGGGAGAGAACTGGGCCATACCCATGAGTCTCGACACCCAGAGTGGCGAGTTTGGAAGATACAAATCTGTACCATGGGGCTGGGATGGTGGCAAGGTTTGGCGGAGGTGGATCGGCATGGGAGCACGAGGAGGTTTTCTCGATGTCGTCAGTAAACTTGTCTCTACTCTGGTTCATCGTTCGAGTGTCGTTAGTCGTCATGGAGAGGGGAGGATGGTGTCTAGACGAGGAGGGGCATAGATATAGCTGACGCCCAAAGTGTGAGAGAAGCTAGTTGGGGAATCCTGGGAGGCACTTTCGGCGGATACCATCGGCTCCAGAACAGAAATTGGGAAAAAGGGCACCCAGCCAATTGCGGAAATATGATCTGGCACAACTTTTTCCGAGAAATGAGTCAGGGCAAGCCAGCCTTGTCATTCAGTCACCCCTTGGCCGCCCTCGTGCGTGCCTCCAAGATGAAAAAAAAAAAAGACGTGAGAATGAGATGTCTGGATATGGCCAACGGCTCGTGGCGGCTTCAGGTCCAACGGACATGAGACAGTCTCAAAATGTGAAATAAAAAGGCCCCAAACATTTTTATCTCCGCGGCCGCGGCGCGAGCGACATTCAGTTGGCGCGGACCGTGTTACCGCGACCGGGCGTGAACTGCGAGTCGACGAGTGGCGGCGTCGACAATTATCTTCATCAAACCAATAAGTTGTAGCGATGTCATCACACTCTAGGACGCTTTTTTTTCCCGAGTCTTCACCGCGGACTCGGATCGTTCCCGGGAGCTTTCACTCAAACAAGGCACTTTGCCGGCTCCGATATGTGGACCCTAGCACTCTAGGCGAATGACACATTAGAGCTTTAACAACAAAAATCTCATAATCAAAATCACTTATTGGCGTAACAGGCATCTCGTCGGTCGGGCATATCCAACGTGCCAGGAGGGTACCGTGGCCAGGAGGACTCCAGATGCCCCAAGGTCTAAATCCCGGTAGGTTCATCAATAGGGTCTTTCACGATAGCAAAAACAAATGTCAAAACGGTACCAAAAACTACTCAAAGTAAATACAGTTGGCCTTCAAAACGGTGTCTTGAGGTTTGTTTTGAGCTCTATCGTGAAACACCCTAATAAGGAAATTCATTTTTTATGAACCCCGATAAGGCTCCAGAGTGCGTTTTCGTCAGAACGCCTCGCTGTGACACGTGACTGAACCTATGGGCGAAATAGGTCAGGAGCGCACCAAATGTAGTGGTCCACAAGCTCGAGGTGGACAAGACGAGATTATTGAAAAAAAAAAAGTCCAAAGAACCCCGACCCTCTCAGAAAAACATGCTGCTGAGACAAATGCGGTGTGAGGCGGCAACCTATTACAGTCTATATCTCATCATCAGCAAAAAGAAAACCCCCAAAGTACACTGATAAGCTCCAGGGTTAGAATTGATCGCAAGTATGTCAAATGTAGAGCGCATGCGACAATGAAGAAATCGATCATCGTTCCCCACTCACAGAGACAACCTTGAGCTATGCTGCATCCCTTGATTTCAGCTTCCAGTAGTAAAACATGCACTTCATAATCCGTTGGCTAGCAAGATGACGTGAGATACAGTAGATGGAAATTGATGGTCCTCCCCCAATTGATTATCAACTCCATGTTTGTGATGCCTCCTTGCACGCCGTCCAACTGCAGCTCTGTCATGGAATCGGTGAGATCGTGCGAAATTAGCCAGCACCTTCCAGCATGGCACAGAGAACTGAGAGCTGGAGGACAAACGAAGATCACTCGTTTGGCATCTTTGTTCGTATCTTGAGAGCCAACCTTTCAATCGCGAGTCCACCTATACCCACACCTCCCCTAGCGCATCCCATTCCTGGATCGTGCGAGTGCCTTGAAGCAGTCTCAATCCTCCAGCGAGACTTTGGAATCCTTCCCGCAAGGCCACGAATTCCAACTCGAACAACCACACCGTCACATTCCCTTCTTCCGTCTCTTCACGAGGAGTGATGATCGACGAGCCGAGATACATCACCCCGCTGTGTTTCAAGGTCTCTCGATCCAGAAACGGTAAAGGGATAGAATTGAACGTGGTTTTGACACTCAGGCTGGAGCCGCGCTTACTTTCTTCACTCACGCGATGTGTCGTAGTCGAAGATCCAGTGATCACGTCCGGAGAGTTGGTATTGCTGCGCAGCACAGATAGGTCTGCCCAACTTGGACTCCCCATACCGGAAAAGGAAGTGGGCGCTGTGGATAAATTTCCATTTCTATGTCGGTCCTCTGCCCCAGTTGCATGATTCCCATTCCAGGAAACAACTGATGACGCTGTCGGCGGGCGCTCCAAGTGCTGAAGGATCATGTCTTCCAGACCTTTCCCCGTCCCCGCCGAGGATGACAGAGTTATCTTATACCCGACTTTAAATGGGCTGTGGATCTTGATGACTCCTTGCTCTGGTATGTGCCGTATGCATAGCGAACTCCGTACATCTATCGCTCCCCTTTGAGGGTGAAACGGGGGCTGCTGCCCAGGAGGCGAAGTGACAGAGCTGATGGAAGGTGACTGTGGCCTGACGCCCACATTTCGGACCCTAAAAGGCGAAGGAGAAGCTGGGCGACTTGGAGGGTGTGGGACTGAGGACGGACACCGTGAGGTGATTGCACGCGCGGTGGCACTGAACTCCGCTGGAGATGTGGAGGAATTCCGGAAAGTGCAGGAGCCGGTGGCGTAGTTGGTGGCAGCGGAATTCGTCGAGAGAGCATCTATGCCCAGTCAAACTTCGGGGTCAGGGATCCGAAATATAACCGAAGAGTGTTGGAAACCGTTACCGAGGTGAGTAATCGCCCTGGTTCCCCAAAGGAAGTTGTCCATGAGATGTCAAGCCTTCCGAGTGGTATTACACTGCCGGGAGAAGGTGCCACCACGAACCGTTCGGGATCCTCGGCGACAGGTATAAGGACGTAGAGATATTGCCGTACATCTTGTGGAGGCATTGTGGTCCTCGCATCAATACCACTTTCCTCCATTCCTGGGGGTGCAATTGAGTGAGACTCAGTCGCGCGCCACCCTTCCGCACATTCGAATTTGAGGCGCTCGAAAGTCATAGGCTGTTGGGTCAAGTTCTGAACGTGCACTTCTAAAAAAACCTTGGAGCACTCATGAGGGTTCAAAAGAGCGTTTGGCGATTTCGCCGTTTGCACTTTGGTCTTGACCGATAGTGGATTGGTGACCTGGAGAGTATAATTACGAAATGGATTACAGCAGGGAGGGAGGACATACCATGAATTTATAGAATTTACGAAATGATCGAAAAGTGGGGTCTGACGGGTCCTCTGGCGGTACTGGGTATGTGGGAACGAGGATATGCGGAATTCGATAGCTCACAGTGCACGCAAGAACGTGTTGCCCAAGCTCTTTAATCTCGTGATGCACGATAGTCTCGAGAGTTGCAGCTGGTTTGAGGAGGCTGTCCTGACCACCGAACTCCCCGATTACAACTTTACTCGTGGCTGTCTGCATTTCCACCCGCAGCCCAACAGACGCAGCCTCGAGTGGAGGATGATACGAATCATTATTCACACACACACTGCCCGTGAAAGTTTCGCCCAGGTTGATCGAGCCGAACGTAGCCGGGAGGGTAAGAACTTCAGAGAGAGAGAAATCCCTTAATGTACTTGGATAGGAAGGGAGCGGGGAAGGCCCTTGAAGAGACATAACAGAGGCAGCTGCATGGTCTGCGAGAGGGCCCGTATCCGCGAGGAAAAATGGTTGCCAAGAAGCAGCAAGATTGGGACGCTGGAGAAAGAGTTATGTTAGCGTATGGTCCATAGAAAGGACGCACGTACCGATAGTCGCATTACTTTCAACGAGAGTGCATGAGTGGCTTCCATTTCTGAGTGTGGGGTTCACTGCCACAATGGACAATGGGTGTTGCCGGAGTTGCCGAATTTCAGCAGTACGCAAATTACCAGTGCTGAACGGACTGCGCAACCCACCTAGATGCTACTTCAACTGGCCAGGACTCGCCTCCTCCACAGTAGACGAAGTCTTCTTGCTATATACACCCTTCCCGCCTGTAGAAGAGCTATCTCCTCACTTCGTGCCAACAGGAATGACGTAGTAGAACATCAGGTACTAGTTTTTAACTGTCTCTATATCAGCTTCAATGCCAACTCTTGGACCAGCCCGCGAAGGAGTCGGCAATCGTGTATGTGGATTCTGTCTTCCCAATTTGTCGGGGATCTTGGGACCCTAGATACTACTTGGCTACTTTTCGTCGACAAGAAATTCTGGATGAGCTGCATGGGATTTTAGAGAAGGCGTCCACTCAAGGTTTTCAGTTGGTTCGACTAAATCCACCCCAGTAAGTCATATTTATACAACATAAATATGTCATGGACGATCTAGACTGATGTGATAGATTGAAAGACGGGGTGTGTTCGCATATTTCGAATATATAACGCCCACTTTTCCCCAAGGAATCATAAGCTCTCCGAAGGAAGGCTTAATTGCATATTTGCAAGAGACAGCACGTGCTATGGGCGGAATTCCGTCGTGGCTGGGACTAAGACAGGGAAATATATGGCTAGTTCAAGGTGAACCTTGGGAAGAGGTAATGGCTTATATTTTCCCATCTCGAATGCCATTAATCGTATAATGCTCCAGGACCTTCGCCGATACCCCGCCTCCGTGGTCAAAGTCGAGTTTGAGGGCCCAGATATACACCCGGAGACCCTTTACCACACTTTCCGGGTTAGTACGACTTTATGCCCTAATGACGGTCCCCTTTAATGTCTGTGGCTAGCCCTACGGCAGGATCGTAGATATTACGCGTCCTGCACCGGTTCCGGCAGGGACGTTACGCTCGAGTGATATCCATTATTCAAGTTTGCGCTCAGCTGTCCGGGCGCGGAACTGTCTGCATGGCGTATCAATCCCACTCAAGAATTCCATTGTAGCAACGCGGTTGTCGATAATCTATGAACGGGTAATTAAGGCCCATGTCATTCGCGACTGGTTGTCTAAGCACCCCAGGATCACACTCCCTATTGTACTGTTTTTACTAGCTACTATGACTTACACGGTACGTATTGATGTGCCTTTTTGACATGGCGAACAAATCCCATGACGTCGTCCTTTGATTATTTAGATTTTTAATCCTGTGCGAATCTTAATGGTCGAAGCCAGAGTTCGGAATTGGTTCGCCTATCGAGGTGCATTTAAATCTCTCTTGGCATCTGCTCCCAGCACAATGACCATTACACCCCTAATTATCACAAGATTATGCATTTTTCCAGTGGTTGCGCCGAAACACGATTGGTTTTCTAGACGTTGATTTTGTCACTGCATCTCCCTCGCTGACCCAAGGCGGATGGAAGGAACGAAAAGAAGCAGAAACTACTTTGTCATCATATCTTTCTGAGTATCCCTGTGCGTATTGAATAGTTGAACTCCCTCGGCGATCAGACTCACCTCTGGAGCTCTGCTCCTGATCAGCTACTGTTGCATTCCTTCACGGTCCTGCCGGATCTGGGAAATCGAACTTGATATCCCACACCCTTGGTTCTCAGCAACGGTAAGCCATGTTTTAAACCTTATCGTAGGTGATCTTTCTAAAATGGGACCTCATATAGCCCTGCTCTTATCATCGACTGTGCCCCAATATTTGGAGCAAGCTCGGACGCGCAAATTATATCGAACCTAGCGAAGCAGACAGGATATTGGCCAATCTTTGGTTTCCTATCATCCATGAGTAACGTGATAGACCTTGCTAGCCTTGGTCTTGTGGGACAGAAAGGTGCGAAGACCCGGTGTTGTGACTGACAATGACTGAACCGATGGGCCTCGTCTTTCCTCAGTCGGCTTCAGCACCTCACTCGAAAGTCAACTCAAGGATATGTTAGAGACTGTTGCCACTTCCCTGCAGCGCATAAATCTCGCACATTCTGAATCCGTTCAACATAGTCTCATCCGTGCTGAGCGTGAACGGGCACGAATAGTGGCACAAGGAGTCCGGCGAGACCGTCTCCTGAAAGGCCTTTACCACGACGGTAGGCTTGACTGTGTCTCTGGGAATGGCATCATGAGCGAATTGGGGTTTGGAGACGAGCCTCTTGACGAACGAGAAATCATTACCGTCGTTTCCCCTTCACCCCTAGACCACCCTAACGGAGCCACTCTGGCCACTGACACGCCGTCTGAGGCAGAATCGAGGATGATTAAAACGAAACAAGATGCAGAAATCGACATATCTGGATTGCCCATCGTCGTAGTAAAAAATTATGGTGTTAAGGGCTCTTCGAAGCACGATGAGGTCCTAGAAGTTCTTTCCCAGTTCTGTGCCTCCCTCATTGAGAAACAAGTAAGTAGTGCTACTCCACGATTTTCATTTATGCTCAAATTTATGAATTGACAGATCGCACATGTCATAGTCATGAGCGACAATCGTGAAAATATGAAACGTCTAGCTCGGTCTCAAGGCTCGCGCCCGCTTACCACCATTGGCCTTAACGACGCAGACAACATAAGTGCTCTAAGCATTGTAAAGTCCAAACTCGATAATATACAACTGACGCCGGATCAGGCGAAATGCGTCGGAAGGCTTGGTGGTCGATCTCGTGATTTGGATATGGTGAGCAAGCCTGCCTGCCTGCAACGGATGAGCCAGGTATCAACTTCCCCCTGAACAGTTGATATACAAAATCAAGAGTGGCCACAGCGTGGAAGATGCCGTTGAAGATATCATTGTACGAGCAATGGGTAAATTAAGAAAGAATGCTTTTGGAGACGACATGGAAGACACCAGGAGTTTGCCCTGGAAGCAGGAACAAGCCTGGACTATCATAAGCAAACTTTCTGCGACAGAAGAGGTAAGTGTTACGCTTCGGTTAAGGGCGTGTGGTCGCATAAGATTTATGGTGGCTTGATTGTAGATCCCCTATGCTGGTACCCTAGTGGATTTCCCATTCAAGGGTGACGACGTGCCCCTGCGAGAAATGGAACGTGCGGAACTTATCTCCATCGTAACCAACGATGGTGCGAGCCTTCTCTTTAACATCAAATTCTCAAAGCTTATGATGTGTAGGTCTGCCGGTGTCTATAAAGCCGGGTCGTCCTGTCTACCGATTCGTCTTCGAGCGATTGATGAACGGTGCCAAAACAGTGCTCTTCAATTCATGCGATGATATTCTCTCTGATTCTCTTTTTACCAGACCCCATTTTTTATGCTCTCCAACAGATTAATTACAACGAGAAGGCCATCTCTTCCGCAGAATCCACGGTCCGGTCTTGTGAAGAAGAATTGATAATGCTGAAGACCATTGGTTTTGGCAGCTGGCGCTTAACTGGTTCGACTTCCGGTCCCGCTGTGAGGGGCCAGTACCTATTGGCGAAGATGGGAAATGCTGCTAAGAAAATTCAGGACTTGGAGGCTGTGAACGCTCGACTGCGGAAGAAGCTTGCGGCTGCGCCGGAATTCCAGCCACATTCAAAATTCATGCCTTTCGCGTAGTCTTTAACCGACCCATGAGCCGCATCACTCATGAATTGTCCCTATCACTTCTTGATCACTTTGGGTCGGATCTCTCTCATCCCTTCTGGACTATTTCATCCACTATGTTCCGAAGGTCAAATAACAATATTCTGGCGAGATGTGTGAGGATTCACCGAAGGTGGAAACTCCTCCGTGAGAACGGGAGCCCGACCGACTGTGCCCTCATGGCTTCAGCGCGTAACCAAAACTTCTAGCCCCACAGACGGCAGACGGACGGGGGAAAGAACACACGCTGAGAATCTTCGCGGTTCGAGCCAAATGACATAAAGAAGCCCCGGCCACCTCCGTTTCTCCATTACAGTACTTGGTGCAAGGTACATTACTTTGAATTACTTACATACGGCACATGTAAACCAAGTTTCAGGATAGTAAAAGGCACCACTGTTGAGTGGAGATTATTAATCAAACTTTGCGTATCACTGAGCATCTGATGAAGATGTTCACGCTCTACCTCCAGTGTACTGAACATTCATTGGTGAAAAAAGTGTCATGGGGCGATCCGAGTCTAATTCAATCGGCATCAGCCGCTTGGTGGCCACAAGCAACGGTCGCCATAGACTGTCTATCAGGTTTCAACGGCTGCGCTCTGCTTCTGTTCGTCTCTTGTGGGTTCGTCCCTCCGTGTATAACAGGACCTCCTCAAGCTCATATCCCTCGTACCTTGCAGTTTCTCTTGACGTTGACCGTCCATTTCTTTTTGATAACCTGTATCCGGCACTCCAATCCTTTTGTCTCTGGTAGACTCTATTTCTTGCCTTTCTCCTCGACCTCACCTCCTTGTGCGTGATGCCACCCTGTTATTCTCTGTATGCGGGGGCAGTAACTTATCCCCCTCCGTGAAATTTGTTCCCAGTGTTCCCAGATACTCGTGATCTGTTCCTCTCGTTCGCACTCATTTCTCACCAGAGTCAATGCCATCTCGCACTTTGACTGCCGTTTGGGCCACCCTTGACTTTGGTCTAATGGTCTCCGGAATAGTTTGCATCGCCTTCTCATTCATCTGGCGTGCTCCAAATCTTGTCCGGGATCTCACGATTAGCCACCTGGATCTCAATGGTAGGTCAACGCGACATTCCATGTGTCGTACCACGTTCCTCTATTACGGTACCAACTTGACTTGCTCAGGCGGGCTCATCCTCGGAATTATGCTCGAAATTGCCTTCGTCATATCCCTATTCGCTATAACTCAGCCTAAACCGCTTACTTCGGGCTTTCGATTATTCAATTGGGTCCTGGTCGCCGACAGTATCGCAATAATTGTTGTGGGTTCTATCGTGTGGTTTTATACGCTTGAGGAACGAGCGGAGTATCAAGAAGTGTGGCTGCAGCAAGCTGTCTCCACTCAGATCCAATTACAGGATAAGGTATGTTCTACACACTTGTTGTTGGATGCGTATTGTGGACTGTCGAGAACTCATACTCCTGATTTTCACGTAGTTCTCGTGTTGTGGATACTTCCAAGGAACAAATATCGCCTTAGGTGGCGATTTCTGCAGTGATATTGGGGCAGCGTCCAGTCAGCCAGGGTGTGTGAATGCTATCACTAGTGCTGCCGACTATACGTTAAACAACATCTTCACGTGAGTTCTTGGGTTGTCTTTCTTTTCGTGCATGTGATGGTGACAATGGTTTCAGGACTGTGCGTATATATCCGACGAACAACATTTGACTTTTCTGACTTTCTGAATGATCGTGTCAGGTATACGGCTTCATTGCCATTACATTGTCACTCTTTCTGGCCTCCGTTTGCCAGATAAATAAAGTGAGATGTGCGATTGGGCTCTACGTCGTTGTCCTGCTAATACTGGCGCCCTTCTGCTCTCAGCGACTGGAAGAGGATCGTTTCCGTAGGATTGATGAAAAGCGCGGCGGGCGAGGCTTTGTATGAGAGTATCCATGAGCCAAGGAAATGGATTAAGTTTTTAGCGCCAGGAATATGTTACGATCTTTCGAAGCACTTTATCCTCGGACCTCGATTCTCCCCGAACTTCTATTCTTGTTGTTACATCTTTCTGTTTTAGTTCGGACCCAACGCAGGAGCCGCCACCATCCCATTTGCACAATACTTGATTGTGACATCCCACGACTGTCTCGGAACTCTGTATCCCTACGCGTTAATGTTGATTCTGGAGTATCGCTTGAGCAGATCTGACCGTCGAGGAGATGGCTGATGCAGCGGTTGCCGTTGCGAATCCACGGTCATTCTTTATGCTTTGATAGTCCTAGGATAATGCTTGCGTTGCTCGTGAATCTAAAGCTTGGCGTTTCCACCCTGTATCAAGCCCGTTCTCACTGGATTTGTGGTCAAAGACCTTGTGGCCCGGGTGACTTCGGCGATCACCCTGGGGAGCGAGCTGGGAAATAAACACCTTTCTTAGCCATTGATAGTTCAATGAAGCACGGATCAATAATCTCATCACATTCATATCGTGATCCTCAGTTCCCAGACCAACAAAAATTGTGAGGATGTCGAAGACAGTCAGGTACATCCTCCTCGCTTAACATTTATTACCCTGAAAGATACGGCAGACGACACAGATGCTTCTCTGGTACATTCATCCCTTGCTTCTCCAGCATCCTGGGGACCACCACCGATGCTGTTACTTATGTACGATGTGAGTTCTATTGACGGAACTTGCCGTACTGTTCGAGGCACTACTATGGCCCTCGCGAGCACTATGGAAACCCAAAGGGCGAGTGCATACATACTCGCCAATGTCCCTCGATATCATTATCCCCTATTTTCTCCGGGGATTCCCATAGCTTCCTGTAGCTTCTGCCCACAAAAGAAAAACGGGTGGTCCCATTGTACGAGCACGCGCGTTCTTCAAGGAGCTCACGCGTATGTTAGTCTCTAGTGCACCGGAGAGAACGACGTGAGGAGTGTCTCATTGTATCCCCTGGATATTGCAAGTGTCGTGCTTATTTCAGTGCCAGTTGAGTGCTTCACTTCAGCGCTCTTCATTTGCGAATAGTGACAATATATCGCGATACGGCAGTGCCTGTTGAAATTCTTACAATGGTGAGCCAGCGAGGCGCGGGTGAGGCTATCCCGCTCACAGGAGACGCAGATCCTACGAGGCAATGGGTTGATTGTCCAAGATCTCCTTCGCTGTGTAGTTCTCTGTCGAAGTGTACGTTTTTTCCTCGTCTCGAACGAGTCTTCTAGGGTATGGAGGGCCGCTAGGGAATGCCATACGCGGCTGCCGGTGCCCTCCCCTCGTGTCGGGATGACCGAACACGAGTGGGCGTTGTTCCTGTTTAGTAGGTTGAATAAATGCGTTGTAAGTTGGTTTCTTCCTCCTTGAACCATGTGTACTGAGTGAGATTCCATGACGAAAAGGTTTGCACCAAAAATACTTCTCAGCTCCCTGCTTCTTATACGAGTCGTCTTACCATTTGTCCTCTCGTGGATATATATTTCTTCGTTCGTATGCCTTGGGGGGCGCGTCTAATGTTTGCGTCATTGTGGTCCTTATAGCCAAAGTGTCACGCTGAATTCTGGAAGTGCGTCGGACCTCAAATTGTGTCATCGTAATGTTTAGTTGTCCCTTAGACGATGTGGACCTGCCACAACCCGCCTGGAGAAAATTGTCGCTAAATTTTTGCCTTCGATTGAGCCCCAGTGTCTTCGCGGCACGTCATCTCTTTCTGGTTCACCATGGCCCACTGACATGGCCTTAGGATGGCGTCCGAAACGCTCTCGCAAACCTAACCTTCGTTTATATTGGAATGAGCATCTCCAAGATGCAGTGAATGCCTACAAAGCCAAGCACGGTGACACCGGTTATCCCTATCACGAAGAAGATCCCCGAGGACCTAAAGCGAACGAATATGCTCTAATATCTGCTGTCTGTATTCTGTTCCTGTTCTGCTTGGTGAGGCCTGACTATTTTCCAGGGAGCCCCTGCCTACCACAAGTGGAGACAAAGGGTCGAGGCGGATGGTTTCCAAAGGGACTTCGCAAACCGTAATGCGTACGTTGCACTCAGCCTCTTTTGTACAGTTTACCTTTAGCGCCGGCCTTAGGCTGAGGAATCGATGCAGCCTGAATGGCTGGCAGTTCAAGATGGTCCGATCTGCTGCAAAAACAAAGCAGATGCTGAACTACCTGGTAGAAAGGATGGAAGGGATTCACGAGGACAGTATGTGATATATCAGCTTCCTTGCCCACCTGTTTTCGACGACCGTCTCTGTAACATTTAGATTGGCCCTGGATCCGATCCGTGATTGGGCCAGAGATTGAAGATCTTCGACATGAAAGGCAGTTGATCCAGTTGACGTATGGGGTGCACACTTCGAAAATCCTGAACCCCAAGGATGCCGTCAAACTCAAGCACATCATTCGCTGCATGCACTGTTTGAAAGACGACGGAGTCCATGGGGGACGTCCATTCGACCTACACGGACTTGCAATGCATCTCCACGCCAAGTCTAAGCGTTCCATGCTCCGAGTCGATAGATAGCTAAGATAATTTTCGTAGACATGGCATCAGACGCGTCAGCATGACAGACATGTTGTCGATATGACTTTCATCAACAAACCAACCTCAAAGCCTGAATGAAGACTAGCTCGCGATATTACTACTGCCCACACCACATCGAGTACAAAATATTATCCATATAATCTTCAGCATGCTACCTACCCTCTTACGTCTACTGTCAAGCGACACCTTTTCCCCTCACGAACGAACGAACGAAACCATTCAATTCTGTATTCTTTATCGTAGTGAAGGTGTTACGCACACGCGCAATCATCATACCATATCCACCCACCTCGTTTACTTGTACTGTTCAGATCCTAGCTCAAATGATCAGCTGTTGTTACCTGGCCTTGGCACTATTGCCTCGAAGATATGGATCCTATGGGGAACAATGACGGCGTCCGGAACGAAGACTGGTTAGTTCGAACAAGATGTACGCATAGTCACAAAGTCGTGTGTATGTATAGAAAACAGTGGATCATGTTCGGCGGTGCGCCTCGCGAGCTTTCCGCACCTCTTCATCATCAGGATAGAGCTTGAGACCACATAATATCAGCAAATAGTCTCCAATAGACATAGGTTGGAAAGCAACTTGCCTTGCCTGGATTGAAAAGACCAAGAGGATCTATGGCCCGTTTAACCGTCTTCATCAGCTCCACAGTCCCCGCGCCGAGTTCCTCAATAAGGTACTCTTTCTTCCCTATCCCTACCCCATGCTCGCCAGTGCCTATATGGCGACAAATGAGAGACGTGTCAATAGATGGGTGTCCAGTCAGACAAAAACATTCAAGACTAACATGTTCCTTCAAGTGCGATAGCCCGATGAACCATGCGGTGGACGACGTGACGAGTTCTCTCAAGTTCCTCGTCACTAGAAAACAACTGCAGTCGGCGACTTCAGCTCAATCTGTTTAGAGTCCCATGGGCACTAGAGGAGCTCACAATTAAGGCATGGAAGTTACCTGAAGGAGATTCATAAGAGCCTGGTCCAAATGCAAGACACTAATGATGACTTACCATCACCAACATGTCCTACCACGGTGGCGACCAAGTTGTGCTCGGCGAGATCCTGAAACCCTAGGTTCAGCCATGGTTTTCTTGCTATCTCCACATGCTTATACCTTTTTGGTCTCGTACACTAATTCAGGCAGCTTGGAAACAGGTACTATCGCAGCGATTACTCAACAATCATTCGCGAGGATGGAAGCTCAAGAACGTACCACAAACGTCCGTGCTCCAGCCTCGTGCACCCGGGACCAGCGCCAAGCTACTGTATAATGCATTCTTTCGATCTGCCCAGAGGTCGTCGGCTTGCTTCGGTGTCTTGGCCATTTGAAAGCCAGTGCCACCATGTTTGAACACGATATCCTTTACCACCCTGGAAGTCTCCTTGATAAGTTCTGGCGTGCCTTGAAACTTGAAGAACAACGAGTCCAGCTCGGGATATTTCTTTTCAGAAACTCCGTAGACGTTGGTCGCACGCATGAATTCGTCATCGCACAGTTCAACACACTGAATCATCACCCCTGAGTTCAGGATGTCCTTCACGGCCTCGGTAGCCTTCTTAACATCGGGGAATTGAACGACAGCTACGTTGGTGGGAAGGAGAGGCGCGAGACGGATCGTAACTGATATTGCAATCTATCTCATGAGCGATATTTCCAAGTGACTGTGGGAGGTCAGCCCACCCTCAGTCACAATACCCAGGGTTCCTTCAGCACCTGGCTCGAATGTGAGGATGACTACTGCAACGAGGTGAAAAGATGACACTACGTACCAATGAATAATTTGGTAGCATCAAAACCTGCGGAACTAAGGAGCGCATTAAGATGCCGCCTGCCCTGGGAAAGCATATGGGGCCTCACGATTTCCGGGCGCGCTGTCGGGTCTTGATAACTTCACCTGAAGGCAACACTACGGTCTGAGGGACCAGTCAAGAGCGAACGCAGGACATTAAACAAGCAGCATACTGCATTCAGGAACCATTCAGCTTTCGCAGTGCCATAGCGGACTGCGTTGGTTCCACTACACCCTGTACCCATCATTCCACCGATGGCAGCGCTCGGCCCTGGATCAAGCTTCAACGTCATGTAGTGACTACACAATTTCACTAGTCTGCAAGGAAAACATACCGGGAAGAATAGTGGGATGTTCCGGTCCTGAAGGTGGGCATTTATTGCATCCCAAGTCACCCCTGCTTGGCAAACAAGATCGGAATCATCCTCTGAGGAAATGAGTGAATATTGTCAGCTCCAGGGAATGAGTGAGTCTGAATGGAGCCGCCCTACCATGTACTTCGATGATTTTGTCCATATCAGATAGGTCGACACAAATACTGCCCCCAGGAATCTGGATGCACCATATGAGTTCTGGCTGTAATTCTTTTATCGGAGGCTCGAGGACTTACGCCAGACGTGTGTCCTTCAAGGCTAGTCCCTCCAGAATAAGGGACCACAGGAATCAACCACTTCCGTGCAATATTCACGATCTTGACAACATCCTCTGTGCTTTGGGGATACACGACAATGGAATGTGGCACCCCAGGATTACTATTAAGCATTGAGAATCCATGACTATGCAAAACGTTCGTATCAACTGAGATTTGCTCCTTAGTTAGGGACAATTCTAGGTCGCGCAAGGCAGCGGCGAAATCTTCGTTCGAGCCATATTTTGGCACTGAAGAAGGGGAACCAAAAATCCCCGCATGAGGGGAGAGACTGTATCCGATTCCACCGCTGAGAAGTGCCGTGATAGTCAATGCAGTCCACCTTGAGGTAGAAGAAGCCGTCCTCGAGGCGAAAGCACGTTGAATGCCCAGTGGAGCACGAGGAAACCCGAACACAGACGGGGTGCGCACACTTCTGAAAAGTCTGAAGCGCTGCATGTCGATGAAGCTACAATACCGGCAATATTCAAGAGCACGCAAATCTAACTCTCACTTGCGCATTCGACCCGGCTCGGCCACCTCCGAAAGAGCCACGAACCCCAGTCATCGTTCATTGTGTGGCACTTTCTTTGTAGACATCGATAGCACAACCTCTCATTTTTCAGACCGTCTTCCCCCACTAAATACAGGAAATTCGCAGGGATCGCTACACTAGTAGCTACTAGCTAAGTTAACAATCGCATTAGCCCAAAGGTTCACAATGTCGATACCGAAATTCATAGCCCCGTCCTTCTCGCTCTTGGGAGAGGGTCTGAAATTCACATTGATGCTCTTCCCCCAGCATCCGTTGTAAAAAAAAAAGTCCAGCATTGAACAAGCCTTCGGGTCCAGAGGGGATGAAATGATGTACTTGATAGCAATTCTGGTAGCAACCTGATGAAAGATGGCACCCTATGGGTGCAAACCGCGGAATCCGGAAGGACATTATGAGTAGCGAGTTTAGGGTACGGTTCGGTCCCATATTCACGTTTGCTGGTAGCAGGGCCGTAAGCCAGTCGTAAGGTCTCCGGACTGAGTGGAGGTCACAGGTCATAGGGGCCTGTGAGGCAGGTCACGCTCATTCAGGGCACGGGGAGGAGAGAAGGATGTGACCTGGGTCTGATTAGTGTTGGGGGGTGCAATGGGGCTTGCCGTAAACTGGTGTCTGAGAATTACGTCAAGTCACGCGGAAGCTCTGGTTTGGGGAGTACAATCAATCCGAATCCAGCGCGACCCGGTCCATACACTTCACGTTAACTTGTGTAAAGGTTACACGCAAGCGTATCGAGTGGGTGCTGGCGACCCAAAAGAACCTGCTCGGGAGAGACTCGAACTCTCAGCCTCCTGATTAACAGTCAGACGCGCTAACCAATTGCGCTACCAAGCACCCTTGATATCTCATCCGCAGGGCACCTCTTGATCAGAGCTCACGGGGTCATTACGTAAAGAAATCAATTCTTCCTTTCGTTCCCACACCGTCATGGTGCGCAAGATTATAGTCGATACAGACGTCTGTCGCGATCTTTATCTTCTTCTTGATACTGTACTGATTAATTTCGATGGCAGCCTGGGGTTGACGATGTTATGGCACTCCTTCTCCTGCTTGCCTCCCCCGAGGTTGAGCTTGAGCTTATATCTGTAACATTTGGTGCATGGTCCCCAAGGCTGGTCCATTCGAAAATAAGTGTAATCTGACGCGTCGTGTGCTCAGGGAACACGTCTCGGGATCAGGCTGTCACCAATATTCTCAAAGTCTTCCATATAATGGGTACACATCTTATGGGAAACCCCCAGCTTGTTTCTCAATTTCCCAATTCAAGAAGAACGGAGAAGACACGCGTGGCTCGTGGGGCCAGCGGTCCCTTGGAGGGGTCTCTCAATCTGGCAGCATATTTCGTACGTCTTTGTCTGGCACTTGTTTCTGCGCGCGACAAAGCGATTTCTTTGTACACTAGCATGGAGATGACGGGCTTTCCAACATCTCGACAACACATCCTCACTTTGACGTACCAGAAGTCCTCCAGCAAGGACCCCACCCAGATCTTGATATAATATCTGACGATGGCTGCGACGCAATCTTATCAATTCTCGAAGCCGAGGCCCCAATACCGTGACGGTCTTAGTTCTTGGGCCTCGTTTGTATAGACATACACAGTATTCGCTACCAGGATTGACCTTATATATGTCCAGTGACCACAGTCGCACAAGCTCTACGCAAGGATCCTATGACACTCGCAAAGGCGGAACGTATCGTCATTATGGGTGGTGCGTTGGATGTACCGGGCAACACATCTGCTTCGTCCGAATTTAACTTCTTTGCGGATCCGTAAGTCCCGCCCACTAATTTCGTCCATTCCAATTTCCCACGCCACCCCCTTCCTCATGTGTACTCCTAGGTACGCCGCGGAAGAGGTCTTGAAAGCTGGCAGTGAGGGGCGGGTCAATCTAGTCTTGGTCCCGTTAGACATCACATCTCGGCACACTATCCCATTCTCATCACTCATCAGGGGTCCATCTCTTTCAATTTCGGGAACATTGGCGCCCGAACCCAATCCCACTGAAATGCAGCCAAGCATCCTCCGTGACTTTACAGACGCGATTCTCGCCCGTCCTCGGGAAGTTCTCGCGTCCCTGGGTCTCACTGGGGACGTATTCGAGATGCATGATCCCGTTGCTGCTTACTTCGTCATCGACCATGCTCGTTCTTCATCTGAACTTGGGCTGGAAGGCACGAGTGGTGGATCTAATAGTGACGAGAGACCGTGCTGGGCTTTACGGCCAGGGTGGGAGACGACGATTAGAAGATTCGTTATTGAGCGTAAAGGAGAATGGACAAAGGGAATGTGCGTCGTCGACAGAAGGTACGGATCGATGGGTTCATGAGATTACAATCGATTCACTGATGACAGAATTACTGAAAACAGGGGGACCCTCGAGGCTACCGGCAGCGTTCGATCGAGGGAGGGGATGAAACCCGCCGAGCCTTCCCAATCGATCCCTACTGCAGGTCTTGATACGTCGCGAGCACAAGCTACGACGAGCGATAGAAGGATTTCTGTGCCTGTCGTAACGGCCACTCCCGGGGCACACACATTCCAACAGTTGTTTCTCGAGCGAGTGTATCTTGTCCCTCCTACATTTAACCTGGCCCAATGAGATAGATTGCATTTCGATCCCCTTGATCTAGGATCCATTCCTTGGTTTTCCTGAATTACTACAACTACAACGAACGGCAACCCTGGCACTTCAAGTGTCACTGCTTGTATAATCGAGCAAGGCCGAAGCCACATGCTGCCAACACGAATGCAAAGACAAAAAACACCCTTCCCTGACCTTGGCTTTCTTCTCCTCCTCCTATATGAGCGAGGAAGTCGCGCAAGGGTATGAACGCTATCGAGACAATGAAGTTTGCAATCCCTGGATGAGACATGAACACTGTAGCTCCTGGTGAGAAATTAGAGGGCAGTCCGCGACGATACCTACAATTGACAGATAATGCAAGTGATGCAAGAGGAGAGACGGCCTGCGAGTCGGGCATGCGGGGTCAGTGCATCGCGTAAAAGAAATTCAAAGGGAGGGATCCTTACATAATAAGGTACGAGTTCGGCGGTGAGCATGAACGGTATTGGGCCCATCCCCAATGCGAAAGATCTATTGCCAATCCAGGACCAAGACCGATGAAAAACTAAGAGAAAGCAGATGAGGAAACACGCACGCTACGAAAACAAGTATCGAGATGCCGCTCAGCCAGATAATTCCGGAATCAAGACCATATCCTAATAGAGCCGTTGATACGAGGCCTCCTCCTATACTAAGGAGCAAGAGCTTTCTTTGACCAAGGCCCTGTGGCAAGAATCGTCGAATTAGGGGCAGGTGGGTGAGCGCATAATATAGCGTCAAGACGCACTTCGATAAGGAGAACAGGTGCGAATGTCATTATGACATTTGTGACAGAAATGAGGAGAGAAATGTATGCTGCACTTGTTGGAACAACTTGGCGGAGAATGTCCGTGCTATAATATATAACTGTTGAAGGCATGTCATCTGTCAATAGACTTGATTTCACCGAAGAACAAACAGACGCACCGGCATTTATGCCACTTCCCTGTTGTACTAACATGGCAAGGACTACGACATATACTGCCCTCCTCAGTTCTCGCCGTTTCAGCATCTGCAATATGCCTATGGGTTCCGAAGGCGGTACTGTAGGTGGTGTAGGGAGAGTCGAAGTGTCTGTGTCATCGTGATCGCGACCCCCATCACTCAGCAGCGATCTTGCGGCATCATCAGAATCCGATCTGCGATGCCGACTAGGGGTCCTAGATCGATCGGGACTCTCTTCGATTCCCCAAAGCTTCTGCGACACTGTCAGAGCATCGGTATGTCTGCCTTGAGCTGCTAGCCATGCTGGAGTATCAGAAATAAAGACAGCGGTCGCAACCTGGAGAATAGCAAGTAGGGTGGATGCGACTAGAACGTAACGCCATAATTGAAGCCTGGCCAATGGCAGGCCAAGGCTTTGAGTTGCTAGAATCCTAAATAGTACACTTGAGAATGATGCTCGGACTCCGACCGGAAAGAATATGATACCCGATGGTGATGAAGAGCTGGTTAAATACACCTTGGAAGCGAGGAGTTAAGATTGCAGTCATAGGTCCTAGGAACGCATTCATACCGACTTGATTCTTAATCTTTGGAGGCGCAGTTTCGGCCAGAAAAATTGGTAATGCACATAGACCGAGTCCAGCGCCGAAACCGATGAGTAGTCTGGCTTGACGATTAGACACAGGTCTCAGTAAGGTGAAATAATATTGCCCTCACCTTCCCAGCAAAAATCCAGGAACACCGCTAGATATAGCGAAGACTCCACTACCTACGGCGATAAAGACAGAATTTAAGACCAGAGCACCTTTTCGTCCCACACGATCCATGACGAGACTGGCAGAGGACGAGCCCAAAAGACCGCCAAGAGTAAAGAAGGAAGTCACCACCCCAAACATGGCACCTGACATCTCAATACATGGGAGAGGGAGAGGAATAGAAGCTGAGCTCTGGCATGTCAGTGGTCCTTGTATTTGGTTTAGCGCTGCGGTGTGGTACCCATACTGTCATGGCGAATTCGCAACGTTAGGATTCCCAGCTCGGGGCGAATGTATTAAATAGCAAATCCATTAAATGACCCACCTGAAAGGGAGAACAAAGTGCCCAAAGAGTGATACCATAGAAATAACGAGTGGTCTCTCCCATCGAGGATGACCGCGCAGGTTGTTCGGGTAGCTCCGCGGTCAATGAGCAAGAGACTTGGATCGTTTGCTGGTCCAACTTCTCCCTCTCTTACGCCCGTCAAGCCGCAGCCCTCGCGCAAGAAGCAAGGCTCACCGGATCCCTCTCCCTCCCTGCGGAATGACAATCATTCTGAGACTACCTATCACCGAAAGCTGCGCACGACGCTGGTTGAAATACAGAGTGTGACTATGACATGGAACGATCTTGTGCTGCATGATGGCCTCAGGGCAGCGAAAGCACTCGTGGGTGCTCGTACAGAGCTATCGTGGGGTTTTCTATTGGCAATCCTGCTCATAGCATTTTCTCTCCTCATGGAATATTAACAGGAACGCACTCGCTGCGTCTCCGATGGATCGATTTCCACGAACGCACACGGTGGGGCCAAAAGTATCAGTGATGGAGGATAAATTAGAAGAACTTGATATGGTGCTTTCTAAATTAGTGAGTGACTATACTTCACTTCATTTTCTTGATCTCATCCGTGGCCGCTCAGCAAAAGTGCTTCACTCGCCTCGTCTCTCTGGTGGACACGATAGATGAGCTCTTGTTTGACGCGATGAAGATGCGTGGGGTAGCGTGGACTCAGGAGCCACTTTGGCTGACTTGGTCCCTCGATCGCTTCGGTGCGTCTTTGTACTTTTCTTTGGGCGATGTGATCTATAACTATATCAACAATAGCTTCTCAAATTCCAAACATACTTTACCCTTATCACCGCGCCCTTGCTTCGCACATTAACCAAATCGCGACCCTCTGACCTCATGGACGTGCTTTTGACAAAGCCCGCATCGTCATCAACGAATGGACTGTTCAAGAGTGGATCAGGGAAGAAGGATGGGATGCTTCTTGAGAGCTCTGTGAGATTGAGGTTGGTGGGTGGCCGAAATTCTGAATACTTCTCACCGCGTCTTGGTCTCCGTGCTTGCCACGCTCTTGGAGCTATTCGAATATGAAGATGTGGAATAGTAGACTCGACCACGGTCTGTCATATTTCGCGCGACCAATGCGCGACGCATTGGAGACGTCAATCCAGGCTACAGGGGACCAGCCGCCACTTGGCCTTGATTCTTACTATTAAGAGTCGGAGACTGAGGGTTCTCGGCTGTCGTGTAAGGCACTCAGGGTGCGAATTACTAAGTCCGATATCTCGAGAACCAGGTCGAAAAAATAAGTTGGGAGAAGACAGACAGTGTTCGAGGTTAGAGTGTCCCCGACTCTTACGTTTACGTAAGAAAGGGTTTTGGAGGGAATGAGGTCGTCAGGTGACCCGAAAATTTCCATATTTAGTTAAAAATTGTCCATGGCAGTGCTTCCAGGGCAGTGCAACCTCGGCTTCACCCATATTTCGGCGTAATCCATGTTCCTCTACTCGTCGTTCGAGGTCTTGATCAATGCTACTGGTTCCAACTCGGAGTGCGAGAACCTAAGAACTACGGCCATCATAAAGATTGCCGATGCCGTCGAGTGGCTGCTGAAGTGCCCAGTTCCCGAGGGAGACTATTGGCCCATGGGGGACGGAAACATCCAACACATCTTCTTCAACATAGAGGAGGCCCCCGTCACGTTCGCCACTTCTGGCACATTGAAAACTTATGTCAACAAGGTGCGTTCTTGTGCCCTCTGTCCTGGCGTATTTCACGTTGATTTCGCTGTAGGCATTGTCATCTCTACCGGGAAAAATCAAGCACCACGTCACCCTCACAACCGATGCTCGCCTTTATTGCCCCTCGGACGTCACTTTCAAGAACTTCCTCTGAGACGGCAAAGTGGTCTCGTTCGTCGATTGGCAACGCGTGAATCTCCTCCCGTAATCCTTCGCCAGCCACAACTTCCATAGTACCACCAACAAGGTTGTGAAGGCGGTCGCTCGTCGAATCAGCTTGCAGCGCTCCACGAAGCTTGAATTAATCAACGTGACCGCCTGCAGTGTCGTCCAGGGGGGGGGATTCCGGACTACGGTGAGCCTCTGGATCTGTGCATAGTTACGACACGACGCTAACATGTTACCATAGATCTTGATGAGTATGGCAGGAGCCGCAATAGCTCGTAACGCCTTTATGGCATGACTTGGCCAATTCCGCTAATGTTTAGAACTAAACGGGTTGAGAGCGGTCCCCGTTGCCTCTTGCTGTTCTATGTACTCCTGTTGCGGTCTGAAAGATCCTTGGGACAGGTCGGGCATGATGGCAGGATCAACATACCGGGGAAAACGCTCGGAGACCGGCACCTGAGTTTCGTGTCGTGCGGTGATGGCCCATGCACGCTTTTCAAGAGTCGCCTTGTCTCCCTCTACTACTAGCGCATTATCCCGTATGGGAGCCGGGTGCCAGAACAATTCAAACCAGACCAGGGGGATTTTTCCAGAAGCTCTAATATCCCCAATGCCGGTCAAGGCGCACTCGAATGCGCTCTGGGTATCGCCGATTAATGTCAGCATGCGCGCCCGAAGTCGCCATGTGTACATATTGGGCCGGAACCCAACTTGGAGCATTGCGTTATAGATCCTCTTCGAAATCGCCCATGCAGTCCTCCGCATGGAGAAATTGATGATGAGATTACATGACTCGGTGCTTCGGAGATGCGGGTGGGCGTGCGTGATGGAGGTCGAGGAGCCGACGCAGTATGGGTGGGGGTTGGCCCATAATGTATCGAAGTAACAAGACGTAAAACTGCCTCTTTGCAATGTGGGAAGTCTTCCAATCGTCTTCTTCAATAATAGTACGTTCATCGGGCCCTGTCGCCGCCGCCGTTTCAGACGCCGACGATCCATCGGCCGTGTTATCGGAAGTCTCCCCAACGTCCATATTAGGAGAGGGCACACTTTCACTGGAAAGTCTCGGCGCGTTTTGGAGGGCAAGGGATGTGGACGAATGATCGGGGCAGCGCGATACTGCGTCTGGGCTCGACGCGATGGGCCACCGTTCGGCCACTTCCCTGTACGCTCGTGGGAATATCGACGGAGGACAAGATGGCTTGGTGGACATGACATGTCGTGTATGTTGCAGTATGCTTTTGGGAGATATTGACGCGTACTGACATGTAATTCATATAGCTCCTTCGGCGTGGCGAGGAAGTGGGACGCCGGCAGTACCTCTCCCCCCATCGTCGTTTGATGGAGGGCCGAGACAGTAAGCAGTGCCAATGATGCAGGAATATGTACTTCAATACTGGAGATGCAGAGTATATTCGTGAACTAGAACCCAGCTGATAAACAACGTTATTGGGGCCCACCTAACATTGCCGTATGTCATGTCTTCCCCTTACAAGCAGAATGAGTAAAGTGGCCCCAACCAAGCTTCCGAACGACGAGATAACGACCACGGCAGATTTCGTTGCCAATCGAAATGGAGCAGTAGCCCCCAAAGCCGCACTCCTTGACACCTTCTTCCTTGTCAAGATTCATGACACCCGAATTAGAATTGACGACTGCCCCCTTAATGAGGAGAGGATTTCTTGGATATCCGAGCTTACAGAGATTGACGGTATCGAGTTAGCAACGCCTGAAATAATTTTGACATCAGTAGACCCAACCTAAAGCCTTGAACCCGGCTACGAAGAAAATCTTGGACGAGACGACACAACTTTCGAACTGCGTGATACACGCTAAAGATTAAGGAGCCAACATCCTAAAACATCGGTACATCCCAGCACATCAACCCCAACCCTCCGGGTCGTCCTACGGCTTTAGAGTCGGGGATTGGCGCTTGTCGCCGCTACCGATAATCTTGAATGACAGAAATGGCAGGTTAATGCCTGCGGCATGGGACACTCCCACGCTGCGGAATGCTCTGGGGCCAAGCTAGTTTTTGCTAGCGTAACGCGAGATAGGCTCGAGTTATGATGTCCGCTCTGCGGACCGAAACTCCTCGCCAATGCTGGATGAGATGAGCTCAGTGTCTCTTACTGCGTGTGGGCGGAGAAGTCCGAAGGACGCCGAATTCTCATCAATTCGGGCAGCGCTGAAGCCTTAGCCTCGAGAGAAGCTGGACTGAAGAATAGGCTTACAGCGTGTACTTCGGGCTCTCGGAGCGTGGGAAAGACAAGCTGCAATGACTATGCAACCCTGTCTCAGACACGCATTGTTTTGACCCGATCAAAAGGGATGGTGGGCGGGTGAAAAGAGAATTCTTCGTCTCGAGAGCACAGCAGAAGATATTCTCGGCTAAGCGACTACAGTGTGAGTGAAGCACTATCGTCTCCAGGAATCCGGCATCTCCCGGATTGGCGCCGGCTCGAACTCTAACGCCGGCCTCATCCAGCAATACCTCGCTCCGCTACGCAAAAACTAGCCGTGGCCCACGTTCCACTCGCAAGCTCGCTCACGTGGTCTCTAAATTTGAATGTTGGCCTTGCGACCTGCGCACACCGGAAGCAATTTCTCACCAACCCTTCCATCCACAAATGCGATCAAGCAAAGCCGCTTCTACTGTAGCGGGCGACCAGGAGGAATTTTTCAGATGGCTCGAAGGCACTAACATAGAAGAGCGAAAAGATCAAGTCCCCACCGACGCATTTCAGGTCGTGCGAGACCAGGCCAAGTGCCTGCCTATATGGCTTCCAACTGTTGTGCGTAAGCCAGTTCGATCCCAATGGTGTATACCCTAACCCTATGATTGGATTAGGGCACCCCATATTTTGATACAGGTGGTCTCCATGACGAGTTCCTCACCGAACTTGGGAATGCACTAGGTACCCAACCTACCGCCGACACAACTTTCAATGAGACCCTTCGAGAATCACTCCCTACGATTCAAACGGTCTGGGAGGATCTGCAGCTACTCAACAAGGAAATGGAGAACTATGGGCCCAGAGAGGCGGATTGGCGGTTCCCACTCGACACCCTCATACAGCACGTTTTACGGCGAGAAAAAGATACATTGGTGTAGTAGGTTTTTCTTTCTCATACATTGAAATCTCCCTCTTAAGTTCATATGAATCAATTATAGTAGGGAGGTAACTATTCGCTTGGTACACTCAAATACGAAGGCCATGGAAACTGCAACTGCGGACCTGGTGGTAGTTCTCAGGCGCCCACCCATTACTCGTTTATCCCGGAAGGACCACATTGAATGTGCCTCCCTTCCCCTATGCCGATCTGTCAGCACTGCACGTCATTCACTTTGTGTCGGAAAGTAGGGAGCTTTTCACGACGGCGTCGGGTCAAAACCAGCTCATCTATGGTCTGAGCACGGGTCTCCTCCAAAAAAGGCTCATCGGGCTTGAAGACCAATTTGTTTTTGGTTGCTGCATTGTGGGTAGGACAATTGAGTCTTATGTTGCATCTTGGGACAAAGGAAAGGTGGGTGGAAATAATTGTGGTTCCTAGGGCGACTACCTTACATTTGTGTCTGAGCTAGCCCATAGTCTATTTCCTTGACAAATTCCACCCGTTGACCGTTCCGGGTCTTCTCCAGTTTTTTCTTTTTCTTTGTCTCGTGAAATCCCAAATTCCCTCATACTACGAAAAATTGTCAAATATCAACGCTGAGGAAGTGGAACTTGCCCTCACAAACTTTGGGCCATGGCGTGCACGAAAAGCACATCCTGTCCCCCAAATTGCCGATGATGAGGGCGATGATGATGCAGATGGCGCTCTTGGACCTGGCAATGCTCCTGGAACCAGTGGTCATGGTGGACCCAGCGGACACAGACGTGGTAATCTCAGGGATAGGGCTGGGCGTCGTGGACGTGGACGTAAAGGACCCAGTAAAATGCCTCCACCTTCTGACCGCAGGCTCCGTAGCCACGATGTGCTACAACCAGGGAGAATGGGGGGACACATCATAGATGAAGATTTTGTTTGGGTGGGCACTGTGTCCAAATGGAGGGATGATGCTGCTAGGGCCATCAGTCACTATGGTCCACCTGCATCTTTGACAGAGAGTTCTGTTGCTGAGCTCCCCCAAGCACTCAATCCACACCTCATAGTTGGACCAGGGGGAAAGGATGATTTTGAAGGTGCGAGTGCCAAGTTCCACATATCCTTATGTACAAGGGGATTGACAATAACCAATTTTTATCCTCATCCCTCTAGAGATTTCAGAGTAAATGGGTCTGGGAAGGGGGCAGGTCAGTGGAATTATTGGCATTTCTTGATGTGATGGGAAGACATGCCTGTACCCCATTTTGCTGTATAATTGAGGATGTACTGCAAAATATTCACTTTTCAATATTGGGATGTGCAAGGCATGTCCTGGCATCAGCCTGTGAGAATCTGAAAGACTAGATCATCCGGGGGAGATTCCCACCCGCACTTGAAACCAAAAAAGGACTATGCATGAACAGGGTAACGTACAACAGAATTCCCCGCCTGGATTCCGCACCAGAAAATATAATAAAACCACAATGGACACAGCACCCAGAGTTTTTGTTTCTCATCCCCCTTGGGCAGTGTCTTCTCTGGAGATCAATCAACAACTTTCTCATCAGACACCCCATCCTCCTCATCAACCCCTCTCCTCGCTTTACGATCAGCACTCCGGTCCAACGGGGTTTGATTCACCGAGGGCTTGGATGACTTCTTGTCCCTCATTTGAAGGTACAGCACAAGGAATGTCCAAGCGACTGACCGAACAGAATCATTCAATACGTATCACCCGAAAAGTCAGAATGGGACATGGAAACAACACACCGTGCGTGAAACTTAGCACGATCGTATAGATGATACCCTTCCGCGCTCTACAACGATGGATAACAACGGAAAAAAGTGTGTTCAGTCGTAAAACTCGCTCGGACACCGGGAGGGAGGCAAGAAGGCCACGTACCTAGGCATCTCGGTTTGCTTCCATACTAACAGCGGGACCCATCTAGTATGAAACCAAACTATGTGTGAATTCAAACTCACACAATGGTAAGGGCGGACCCCCAAGGCAAAGCCCGCGGGCAGAGCAGTGACTCACGCCTGGAAGACATATGCCAGTTCCTAGAGCAATAAACCGCCACGAGTCAGTATTTAAAAAACGCCCGGAACGACCGTGCGAACACGAGGGGATTGAATTTGGTGGGGGGGGGGGAAGTCACTTACATTCATGAGCCCCGATACCAAACTTCTCTCCTCCGTATCAGACCTGTAATCACGCGCCACGGATCAAGAAAATGCTCATACTACAATACGTTTCCCACATACGAGCATATCTCTGCCACCCACGCAAAATGGATCCCTGCGCCCGCATAATAATCGAATCGTATTCATCAGTCAGAACATTACTCTACCCCATACGACAAGTAACACTGCACCTGAGATGCCGATAGAAAGGCCGGCCAAATAGTACAGAACGAAACGCGTCGCTCGATGCGTGTATAGCGGGGCGGCGAGAAGGCCGATCGCAATGCACCCATTCCACGTCTGGAAATAATAGCTAGGATTAGTCACTGCAGTGCGCAGGAAGGATACTTCGGGCAATAAGAATGGGATGATACCGAGGCGAATGCGAGGATCGGCCATCGTCGCCCATTCAACGGCCCATCCGAGATCCTATTGATCATGGCCGAACATGCACCTAGCGTTTCTGGGAATTCATCCGCGAGAGTTGGGCTCACCAAGCCATTATCCACGCAGTGATAATATTAACCCCAAGGGAGGGCAACGGGTACTAGAAGGAAAGAAGAGATCGTGGGTCGATCATCCACACGCGACCCTCCCAAGACAAACAAGGACTCACCAAATTGATCTGAGACACGGTATATGCAGGTGGCTTCCCTGGCTTGTTGAATGCTTTGAGCCAGAATATCATGATATTGTACCTACACGAGCAAACACGTCACCACTATCGGGACAGACGAGGAACAGTATCGCAATTCACTTACAGGTTCACGCTATTATTCCAATACACATAGAGCCATGGCAGGACCCATACGTGCTGCGTGACCGCGTTTCCATTCACTGTGAATTTCAACATGACCTGCATGCACAACTCACCCACGATGAGGCGATCCGTCTGATCTATAATATCCAATCGGGACGCTTAACACCACCACTCGATCGACAGAGAACTTGTAATAATCACTTTGGCAAGAGATATACGCTGGGCAGGGGCACGGCCTTCCTTCTTCAGCCGTGTGTTCGCAAGTTTTAATTTCTCTTCAGTGAACATCCAGTTGGGCTTAGCCTTCCACGGCATGTCGGGGAGGAACACAAGATTCGCTACTGAAATCGGGAAGGATATGAAAAAGCAGATAATCATCAGCCATCTGAAAAAGACGGAAGATGTTAGCACAATCACGGTACATGAGAGGAGGACAAGGAGAGAACGAACCGCCAACCGGCAAGCCCATGAACGCCATTGAGGTGGTCGTACGTAGCCGATTGGAGGAAGCCACTGAAGAGTTGGCCCATACTCCCTGCAGTGTGAAATATGACCGCCCGTTTGCCTAGTCTACACAGGAAGGAGGTCAGTGCGCGCACTAAAGAAACGTCGTTTTGACTTGCTCATCGGCCCTATACCATGAGCCCACGATATATTGCATACCACTGTATGAGACGGGACGTGTTAGAGTATGTTGGGCCCCTTGTCAAGGAGTGGCGCTTGCGGATAAAATCCCGACTCAAAGAGGCCGACGAAAAAGCGCATGACATATAGTTGCTGCACATTCTGGATTCTGTACGAACCCAGGGTAAATAATGCCCAACAAAACTACGGATGGATATTGAGGAAGAGAAAGAATGAGGCAACGAGAGGAACGCAGCGAACCTCGAGGAATGGGATCCAGATGCGGGGAGATACCCGGGTGAGAAGAAGGTTCGAGGGCACTTGACCTACGGGGGAAACAAATTATTTCAGGCCGAAGGGATGGTCCAACAGCGAACAAGCGGACCAATGATGTAGCCAACGGTCCAAATACTAATCGCAGTGTTGTACTCGTTTCCATTCATTCTTAGCTGCTCTTTCATCCCGGAGACATATGCATTCGTGAGGTTTGTTTGATCTAAATTCTGCATGTACACTGTCCAGTGAGACTACGCCTATTGGCGAGAAGAGAAAAGGAGAAAGGCCCAGTTACCTTGACAAAGTACCCCAGGCTGGCCAAGGTGAGGAGGATGGCATCGAGTTTGAACAAGAACCAACGCTCTTTGGGATCTTTATCGAGAGTATCCCAAAGATATCGAGCACGCCACCTGGCCCTGGAGTCGGGTTTATGCCGGACGTCATCCGGGACCGTTTGTGCATATGCAAGGCCAGCGACAACGGTGGACATGTTGGGGAAAGGCAGGGGAAGCTAAGGGAAGGATGGAGAGGACATGACCTTTTGAGGCCAAATGAGGGAACTGAGAGGCGAATGAAGAGGAAAGGGCCAATAAACGAGTTGCGTGCTCCTTCAACTCAAGCCGGGTTGGTAAACGTCATTTCCCTCATGGCGTCAATTTAAGCAAGCTTCACGCCACAACAGAGAATGCTTATCACCCCAATATTTGTTTGACATCTGATGGAATAAACCCATCTCCGCGCTCGCTGTAATCCCCGATCACGTGGCGGGGGGGCAAGAGATGTACAGCCGCAGAAGAGCTTCCTTGGTTGGGATTCGTTCAATCACTGGGGGGAAGACATCAACAGCAGTCTCAAGGATAGAGTACGACTGAAAAGTGAAAAGTCGCAGTCAAAGTAGATGCCGCAAGCAGCGGACTGCGGCCACTCTGCAAAAAAGAACCTCCGCATTTTGATCCGCTTCAGCCCATTCACATGGGTGCCAAGAGGGACTCCTCGTCTAACACTGTGCTAGGTCTTTTTGTACGAGGACCCACTCCCAGTGAGATCAACTCGGTTGAAACACTCTTGGGCCTCATCCCAGCTAGGCCAGGGAGTCCAAAATCCAAGGCGGGAGCGCGCTGTCAGCCTGAATATTAGGGGTCCTGTTATAGGCGGTTATATGGAGCTTACCTTAGAGACGGCCATTTCTGTCCGTATCTTTCCTTTTTACAGTCTGTTGCGTGATATTTCCAAATCCTGACGGTACAATTGTGAACACGTGACTAAGGGCGGGCGCTTAACTCCGAAGTCAATTGTCACTGATAGACCTTCATTCCCCATAACTATAGGACACAAGCTCGGATTAGGGAAAAACGAATAAGAACACCTTGATCTGGGCAGAACACTCCTGGTCGAGAAGGTCACCGGGCATAGCGTTCCAGGTTTATCACCGTGCTGACCCGGACTTTCACCGATCTTGAGTTGCAACTTCATTCCTCTTTCCTCTGGTCAGCAAGAAGTATGCCTGATAGGGCGTTTCAAGATAAGTCCTGAACATTGGCTGGTCACAGCAACCCTAACTAGAACTGATTGATTTATGTCGGGCCCACGAAGTACCCTCGACAGATAAGAATGGCATGAGCGGAAAGATTCAACATATTCTGGGGCCTGGTAAGTAATTTACGGCTGGATGTACACCGTGCAGAAGAATCATGATTACATACTTGAGGAATTTTCAAAGATGGGCACACTGACTCAACGACACGATAAATCCCATGGAATGTGGGACATGAAGGGTTGAACCACCGACAAACTACTGTAAAGCCTTAAATCGCCAAGGTGCAATCCTGAACGTGTCAAGTGGCGGTTGTATGGATTCTCCGATGCCGACCCCGTGACTAGTTGGCCGACGGTAACGTCCGTGACCCCCTATGACCACTGTTCAGAGCGCGACAGATATTGAGGCCATCTTGAGAGCCGATGTCCAACGAGGTTATTCTTCTATTCCTCTTCGGGGATCTCTTGCTAAGATGTGTTCTGTGCGATTCTTCCCCCTCTGTCCAGGCTACCAAATAGCTTCCCTCATCGCTCCTCCGGCGTACATCCTTGCAACGCTCGTTCGTCGACGTCCGATCACCGCCAACAAATTTCTTCGTGTCACTTGGCTCGGTGGGCTGACTGGTGCTGGCGCGGGCGCCGCCGTCGGTTATGTCGAAGGCCTCAACGATCCACCCTACCTTAGAGAGCGTCACCAAGCACTTGCATACGATGTTTGCATCTAGGGCTGTCATTCCGGTCCATCTTTATTAATTATGCGTCGATTCTCCTCCCTGTTAGGCTAATCGAATTCGCGCGGACGACCACTCCACCATCGGCGCGATACTATTTGGCGTATTGACTCCCGCTCTTCTGTGGAAACGCGCACGCGCTGTGCACCTGGTACTAGGAGGAGCTGGGATCGGCTCTGGAATCGGTCTCTCCGCACATTGGTACCGGATACTGACCGAGCCGTCTCACCCAAAGACGCCAAGTCCACCGCCACTACCACCAGTCAATTTGCCTGCCGATCCACTAACACCTCCGGTAACCACGCCTCCAGAAGCGTAGCGAAAGAAAAGTGGTCCATAAAAACGTGTAACTCTTGTATTTGCATTATAGTTTTGTCGCTGTGATACCCAGAGTACTGAAGGGCCCTCAGATGAGCAAGGCTTCCGGAGTCCCAATCAATATTGCTAAATGGGATGAAGCGAGATGGCTTGCGCTCGTGGACCTCCATTTGGCTCACTAAAACCACGCAACTACCGCGTCCCCAGCGGTTTATTTCGTCAGAAAGTCGGGAGAATTGGAAATATTCATCTACGCCACTGACATTGGTCCTCGTTTAACTTGCCAAAGTCGAGAGGGTGAATAAATAGGCTATTTGATCGGATGAATGCGAGCGCTCAAAATGCCTTGTGCCCCTAGAAGTACAGACAAACTACTGTAGGGGCATGACGTATTGGACGTTTGATTTCGGGCTCACTGCGATAGATATCAAATCGGGATGAGCGAGTCCAGACAAAATAAGTCAAGTAGGATGGTTTGGATGGAATCCGCATTGAAGTAGTAGTCAAGTCCGACCATCGTGCCAAGTGATAGCAAAGATGACCGCGATACAACCGATAGAAGCGAAAAGTCCCCCATATAACCAACCCCAGCGTCACGACTCACCCGCATACCCATCCGGCGCGAGATCCCTCAATATGAACACACACTCCTCGACACGCCGCTCCAGTACACCGAGCCGCAGTCGCTTTTCCTCGAACGCTGTTAGCGCCTCACGCTCGCCACGTGTGAGGAAGTTCTCCTCGTTCCCCTGCACGTCGCTCCGCTCACGTTTGGACAGGATGGCGGAGACTTTTTGAGTCTCAGCGTTCTTGCGTGCCAGGATGTTGCCAAGCGTTTTGTAGAGCGACGTAAGGATGACAGAGTAGGTCTTTGCGAGGTCTATGTACCTGTGGGAGCATCAGGCAGGTGATTAGATGTGTACATTTCGAACATTGGAAATTAAGAAGGGTACCCACCAGAGATAGATTGTACGCATGGCCGATCGGTCTGCTCCCCGTGGCACCTCCTGTAACGAGATTAGAGATGCAGAGACAAGCTTTGTGAGAAGTGGCTGGACGTCCTTTTTGCTCATCATCGCGACCTTTGCAATCTGGCACCGCCGATCAGCCGCTGAAGATCTCAAATGAAAGACATCAACGATGGGAAGTACGGATCGAACTTGCCTGTTTCTCATCCATCTTCCCCTTATCAATAAGCAACCTCAAAACACGAATAGCCAACTCGCCCCATCGCTCCCGCACAAACGTCTCGAAGATTTTGAACCGAAGCCTGCGCCCGATATTCTCGTACTCTATAGCGACCTTCTTCCCCCCTCCACCTCCAACGGCGCCAGAAAGGCCCGAATAGGCCATAAACGCAGACTGGCGACCGGCCTCGGTGGGATTATCCGCCGCACAGAGGATATTCACGTATTCGCGGGTCATGAGCGCTTGCGTCCCTGCTTCTGTCGACGACCCGCTACCCGACCCAGAAGGGCGGATGGCGATACCGACAAGAGGGGGATCAGGTGGGAGATGGCGCATGATGTTCTGCATGGTGAGGATTTCGGAGCGAACACCGTGGAGGGTGGATTCGGAGGGGAGGGCGGCGGCAAGGGCAGCCCGAATGACAAGCCCGGCGGATTCGTTATACCGCTGGGACGCAGACTGCTCGATTAGCTGCAGAAGACGTGAGTATGTTGGATTATCACGAAGTAGATAGCAAACACGCGTACTCGGTTCCGAATATGCAGGTTAAATTTTGCGTAGTTCACGCGAAGATAAATGTCCTCCTACATAGTCAACAAATTAAATGTTATGAAATCAATAGGTGCGGAAACCATCTCACGTCAAGCACATCTTCATCTATTTTTTGACGCTATGGACACTCCACTTAGTGGAGGTTGCGTTGATGGATAAATTGGGTGGAGTTACCTTTGGGGTCCGAGAAGTGAGTGTCTCTTTCGCATCTTTGGCTCTCCTTCTCTACTCCAAGATCTATGGTAAGTGACAAACCAAGCCATTGGTGTTGAGAGTACTTACAAAGCCACCGCCCTCGATGTTGTCCACTTCCTCCTTTAACCTTCGTCGTGCGAGCTCCCTGACTTCTAGTAAATCCTTTGCTGCCAGAGGGCCCTTCTTCGCGCCTGCACTGGCACGTTTTGCACGCTCAGCCTCTTCTTGGTACCGTATCAATCTATCTCGAGGGGAAATTTGGAGTGCGGCAGACGTGGGTTTGATGTACATTGATTTGAGGAGCGATATTAGTGTCGAGTTGTACAGAGCAGTATCTAGTGTTTTTGGGAGGGCGGTGAGATGGATGGGGACCGAGGGATCACAATGACGCACTCTTGGTATTAATTCCTTGGATCAGAGACTGTACGATGTCCCCTGCCCGCACCTTGCCGTGATCCATAATGAAGGAGAGGATGTCCACAGCCTGAGAAATACATATGCACATTACCAAGGAGGACAACAGCACGACGGATCATAACTCACAGGTTCTCCAAATAGATCGCGTGCAATAGAGATATACCTGCCGAATCGTAATCGAGCGAGTACTTCCTCCCAATTGACTTCGAACATTTCACCTTCAACGGCAGACTCGCAGTGCCAAAGAATGTTGTGCTGGATAAGAATGAGGATAGCATTGGCTGCAGCACGAGATTTGATAGACGTCGATCGGACGATGTGTGCAAGTCGCAGCCTACCCCTGCTCAGAAGTTCAGCAGCAACACGCTGCCCCGTGGGCGTCGTCAGTCGCATGAGTGAGAGCCTGGATAGAGTACTAACCGCTGGGGTAGTCCCAAACTGGTCCTGAACGATCTGGATGCATAGGCGGGTTGTCTCCTTGTCGGCCATGCGGCGCACGCCGACTCTCTTCCTCACAATTTCTTTAGCGCCAGAGCACCAATAGCAGTAATGCCTAGAGTCAAAAACACGGGATCACGTGATCCAGGGACACATTTGCTGCACTGGGCATACGATTACAGTACGATACGCACGACTGGGAACAGTGGTATTCTATGGGCGACAAACAATGTCACAACCGAGGCGACATCTCATTTACCACCTTACTCAGGTCTCTCCACCATCGCCACGACTATTGCAATTTCTTAGGTCTGGTGAGGGTAATTCCCGAGGAGATGAGCGAGGAAAGGCTTCGATGGGGAAAACAAAAGGAGATGCGACGGACCTGGCACGAGTGACGAGGCCGCCCCATACGCTGAGGGGACCGAGGCCGTATGCAATGAATCTAGTAGCAGACCAAGTCCGGGAGACGACAAAGGTGGAGAAGAGGCCGCCGAGGGTAAAGGCCAGAGAGGCGAGGGAGAAGATGACGTATCCAGACAGACTATAGGACAGAGGAGGTCAGGGAGCAGCATGGAAGGGAGAGAAGAGAGGCGCACCGATGCGCCCTGTAGTATTTGCGAGAGACGATGCCGGCGCCTAAGAGCCCACCGAATGCGGCTTGGACTACCTGTGTCCAAACTGTATTATTCCAAGTGAGATCCGTGCACAGCCACATATACACGTACAATGGCAAGCGCCGTAGTGGCCCCAATGAGCTTGTTGTGTGGAGAATGTCAGGAGGACACAAGGGTTAGAGAACAGGGGTTCAACACTTACGCCGTGCCAGCTCGTGAAATGGTCGATACTCAAATTTTCCTTGTGCAGGTATTGGAGGGAGGCGGCGGTGACGAGGAGGGGGACACCTAGGAAGCCTACGAATATTTGGTGAGTTGCGAGTGCAGGGGTGACAGATTCCGGGCGGGAAGTAGGTTGGAGGACGGTAATGCCTGGAGGAGAGAGTTAGGGGGTAATGGGTTACCAAAAAAAGAAAAAATTTGGGTACCATGGGCCAAGGCACCGAAAGCGAGAGCGAGGAGTGGAGGGTGGTACGCGAACCAGCCCAACTGGCTAGGAGTGCTGAGGAGAATCAGAACGATGGTATATGGAAGGAACAACTAGGTCTCTCTTGTCAGGACAAACGCGAAGGGGGTGTATGAAGTTGACGAACCAGTATCCCAAACTATACACGATTGCAAAGAAAAGCAGTTGAATACAGCGTAAGCGAGAGAGAGAGATGAGCGTATATCACTGACATAGACGTAGAAGAGGGAAATTGCGTCTCCAGGCTCAAAATCGTTCTCATTCGACATCGTCCAGGTTGGTGGGAACACAAAAAACTGTGGGACAACATGTCCAAGTCACGTGGGCGTGGCAGGTGTGACAACCACGTATCGCGCCACGACGACGGCGAGGGACGGCGTGTGCGCGTCCTAAAATGGCGATATATGAGTTATCGATCCAGTCCTCGCACTTGGTGTACGCAGAGGTTATCGCCGTCACCTCGGCCATGCGCAAAAATTCGCGGTGGTCCTCCCTCTCCTCAAGAGGCTTTCCTTCTGTGGGGAGCTCAATGGGACTACGTAGGACTACACACCAGACAGACCACCGCCCTAGAGATCCCCACCCTGAATCTGATCTAATGGGCGGCTTTGAGCAGCTCAAAAGAGCTCTCCGAAGCATCCAAAGTATGTCAATTGGACTTCTTCAACACACACTCGATCTCACAACAGTGCAGCCGACGTACGCCAGCTCCCCGTTTCCACTCTCCTTGGTCCTTTCTTGGATATTATTCGATCGCCCTTATCAACAGGTCCAATATCCTCCACTGCTCTCGCTTCTCTCCATACCTTCTTGGTGTATGGCCTTGTATCTCCAACCGCCGCGGACATTCATCCAGCACTAACAGCACTTAGCAATACCATCTCCCATATCCAATTCGAGGGTAGTGATCCTGCCAGCGATGAGATTCTCCTCTTCCGTATGCTGGCAGTCATAGATGCCTGCATGACCGGCCCTCTAGGCCCTCACCTGGGAGACGTCCAAGTCTGCGAGTTGCTTGAAGCCGTCTTGACCATCTGCTGTCAGATGAGACGCAGCGGTAAGCTACCCATATACCACTCGTTCCCGTGCCACTTTTAATTTCCTTGAGTGCACAGAGATACTCCGCCGTGCGGCAGCCGCGACTATGCATTCTTTAGCCCGAACCGTGTTCTCAAAACTCAACACACTCGATCCGGAAGAAGCAGAGCGTCAATTGCGCCAACAAGAAGAATCAGAGACATCCTCTGCATTCACAGAGAAACTGGAACCAGAAACTGGAACCTCCACCGAACCACATCCACCCGCCCCTCCATACGGCCTGCTCTCCATTAGGGAGCTCATCCGAGTTGTCGTCAATCTCCTTGACCCTACCGACCCTGTCCACACCGATTCAATACGCCTGGCAGCTCTAGACATCCTCAATGTCGTCCTCCAGGTGTCTGGAAACACAATTGGATCCTTCCCCTCTTTATACACTATAATGACCGATAAAGGCTGCAAATTCCTCTTCCAACTCGCCCGTTCCGACAACCTCCTCATTTTGCAACTCTCTCTCCGCGTCATCTCCCTTCTTTTCGACACCATGCGCCAGCACCTCAAACTGCAGCAGGAACTGTTCATTTCTTTCACCCTCGATCGACTTGCCTCATTCTCCATCCCAAATCCCCCCACTCTCCGCCTCAAACTCGGAAATCCACCCCCACTGCTTCTCGCCCCTCAACCTCATCTCGCCCGGGCCATGCTACTCCAGATACCACCAGTGCGGAAAATAGTGGCCCTCCATCTTCCACCACCAAAGCAGATTCTGCTTCCCAACAGGAAGAAGACGATATCCCCCGTCCTTATCCCAGATTGGGGGTCCAACCTGCCCGTGGAGAGACTAGGGAATTGCTCCTCGAAACTCTCGGTCATCTCGCCCGCCAACCAAGCTTCTTCGGGGACCTCTGGGTCAACTACGACTGCGACATGAATTGTGAAGATTTGTTTGAAAGACTTGTCGCCTTCTTGACGAGCGTGAGCATTCCCTTACCACAAGGTTTCCCCCACTTCGACTGACCTCTGCCTCCTGTGGCGTCCTATCATCTAGGGCGTCTACGCAGATCAGTATCCTGGAGTCCTGGAATCCCATCAGTACACCTCTCAGTTGATGCGTCTCGATCTCCTTCTGACATTCATCGACCAAATGGCCAGTCGTGCCGAATATGTGGGTGTCTTCCTATATTCCTCGATGGTTCTTTGAAAGAGATACCCATACCCTTTCACCACAGGAATCGTCCGCACCGCCCTCTTCTGTATGTCCCATGTTTGCGCTCCGTTCTATTCAATTAACCTCATTCTTCCCAACGTGTCGGGAAACAACAGGATTTCCCGAAACCCGAACAAATGAACCGTCTCAAAGCGCAAAAAAAGCTTCTGCTCACGGGAACCGCGCGCTTCAACTCCAAGCCAAAATCCGGCCTCGCCTTCCTCGAAGAAAATGGGCTCATATATTCGGATTCGCATGGGAAGGCCGGGGTCCCTCGTGCCCAAAGCCTCGCCATGTTCCTCAAGAATGCACCTCGCCTCGACAAGAAGCTTGTCGGGGAGTATCTCTCCAAGGCAGAGAATGTGGATGTTCTCAAAGCCTTCATCGGTCTCTATGATTTCCGAAATGTCAGTAGTACTTTCCCTTTCTATCGTCTTTCGATCGGTGGGCGATTACGATATACAAACTGGACCACTGATCTTGTCTTAAATACTTCATGGTAGAAATCGATTGCGGAGGCTATGCGGGAGATGCTCGAATCCTTCCGTCTCCCGGGAGAGGCCCAGCAGATCGAGCGTATCACGTCAACATTCGCTGAGATCTTCTTTGCTTCAGAGCCAGGTGAGTCCAGCCCGCCAGGAAAGACCTATTCCCAGCACCTCAATTTGACCTCTATGCAGCTGGTATCAACTCTCAAGATGCGGTCTTTGTCCTTGCTTTTGCAGTCATCATGCTTAATACCGACCTGCACAGTCCGAACATCCGCGTAAGTACTTTCACTGCTTTTCATTTTCCAAGCACACCTTACTCATCTACGACATTCCAATGTTTCCCCCCCAATCTCAAGAAACGAATGACAGCTGAGGACTTCCAACGGAATCTGCGGGGTGTAAATTTTGGATCAGACTTTGCCCCTGAGTATCTAGTGCGCAAATTCTCACTACTCCCCATTCATCTTGGCTGATATGATAATGATGAATATAGCAAAATATATACGATACTATACGGAAGCGTGAGATCATTATGCCCGAAGAACATACAGGCCAGGCTGGATTTGATTACGCATGGAAGGAGCTCTCGCTCCGGTCCAAGACCTCTGGTTCGTCGGATATTTGGCACAGCATATTTGAGCCACTCAAAGCACCGACTTGCCTCGATTAGGTCCCTTGATTGTATGCCACACGGACATATTCGACGAGACCATGTTTAAGCTCGCATGGAAACCTATCGTCTCCTCCATCGCTTCCGCATTTGAAACCTTCGAGGATGAATACGTTGTCCAAAAGGTCATTACTGGCTTCCGCCAGTGTGCAACGTTGGCAGGCAAATTCCACCTCCCCGAAGTCTTTGATTACGTCGTCATGTCCCTCTCCCACGCCACGGGTCTACTCCAAGACGACGTGTCAATGAATTCGGGACACCCAGTAACGGTAAACTTCCCCGAGGTGGAAGTGGATGGGCAAACCGTGACCGTTTCATCCCTGGCAATTCGCTTCGGCACTAGTTTCCGGGGCCAGTTGGCCGCTGTTGTTCTCTTCAACATCGCCAATGGGAACGGGAATGCCATCCGCGGGGGGTGGACCCAGGTAAGGATTTCAGTCCGAGTATATTCTTCGCGTTGTTGGATCTACTCACCTGAATCTACGATTGCACACCCCCCCTCGGAAGATCTTCGAAATGTTCCAAACCTTGTTCTTACACTCTCTGTTGCCCACCCGAATGCTGCAAACGGAGGATTTTTTGGGAGGAGTCTCCATGATCCCCATGCAGGGAAATGCCTCCACTCCCACACCTGTCCCAGCCCGCTCAGACGGCGGACTCTTATCTACATTATCCTCGTACCTCCTTACGCCCTATGGCCCGAGCACCGAGGTTGCGATGCCTGAAGTCACCGATAGGGATGTCGAGAACACATTGAGTGCAATCGACTGCATTGCGGCGTGTCGGTTGCATGAATTATACACTCAAATAATGTACGTCTGGTGCTTTTTCTTCTTCATTCCGGTTCTTGTCACCTACACTACGCAAAACGCAGGCTTCTTGATTGGGACGCCTTAGTAGCTGTGGTAAAGGCGCTCACAGACCTCGCCGATCGCCGGACGATCCGCCTCCTTGCGCGTGTCAGCGAGAATAATGCACGCTATGAATCCCCCGCTAAACAACTCCCATACGATCCCGCGTCCGTATTCCTGCTGGAGACCATGGTCAGTATCACGGTACAGAAGCCAGACAACATCGAAGATATATGGTAAGCTAGCCAATCCCATCTGAACTCGTCTTTTACCCCTTCCTTTCTTTGACCGCGCTGTTAGGCCTCTGGTTTTCCAGCATATTTCCGGGCTCTTAAGCTCTGCTGTGCGTTTCAGCGTCCTGCTAATCGAACGAACGGTCGTTGGATTGTTGCGAATCGCTCTGATATTGGCGGCAAAGGTACTAATTCTTATTGGTATTTCCGAGAAACTCTTAGGATGATAGTTGATGCACTGGCCAGCCGAGCTTGCGTGACCAACTCTATATTGCGCTAGACCTGTTAGGAAGTTTGCCTCCGGTTATCGTCAGTGCAGTTGCAGAACAACTCACTGCTGGTATCGCCCTGATCATTAAGCAGCATCGAGATGTAATCAGGTCTGAATCGTTCCTGATTATTCATTTTGTTGGTTGATGACAGAAAACGCGAAATACAGCTCGTCGACGGAATGGGGCCTCGTGTTCGCTTTGATCAAGGGTACGGCTTCCCATCATAGTGCAGGCAAAGTATCTTTCGCCATCGTGTCCGAACTCGTGGCGACCGCGGACCAGGATCCTCATTTCCGAATTGAGAATCTTGGGGCCTGATCTCGATCTTGGAGGAATTTGCGTATGTCCCAGGTCGTGCGGTTGCATTCAAGAGTGATCGACGGACTCGCACAGTAGAGGCAACGCCGTTGTACGTATATCTTTTACACGTGCCTCTAGAATTGGTGCTGGTATTCTTGATGATACTTTTTCATATCGGTCCCGCTCTGCCAGGAACCCGAATTTGGAACGCGGCCTCAAAGCTATTGACCTGCTATTCACATTGAAAGGCACCCTCCCAAGATGGATTGACCAATCGTCGCTCCCACGTGAACAAGGTACATTAATCCATCATGCTTTTGAAATAGTGAACTAATATTATCTTCTCCTGGTCATCAAGCATGGAAAGCAGGGTGGACACCCTTACTCGTCGCTATCGGCAGGCAATGTGCAGGCCTGATCCCTGAGATGCGACATCTCTCCCTGAACTGCCTCCAGCGGGTGCTTCTCGGACCTCACATCCTCGCACAAGGAAATGCCGCCATAGATGTCATCTATCTCTTCGACCATGTCGTCTTTCCCATGGTGGATGATCTTCTCAGGCCCGAGCTGGACGAGGACGCACGCCACCATCACCACCACCGTGGCCCTCTGTCTGAATCCCGCCTCAAGGCATCCACACTCCTTTGCAAATCGTTCCTCCACTTCGAGATTGGCTCCACGTCCACTGCCAACCCCGAACTGCGCGAACTGTGGCTCATTGTGCTAGACTTCTCGGATCGTCTCATGCGTAGTTGTGGTCGACAGGATCAATTAGTAAGTGGATTTGTCGTTTGTTGGATCTATTGCGCCTCCTCCCCTCCCCTCCTTACGTTGCTCACCGCTCGACCGCACTCTCTTCTTCCACAGTTCGAAGCAGTCCCGGAATCGATCAAGAACCTCGTACTAGTCATGCATGCATCTGGGATTCTAGTACCGCCGCCAGCGCCACCCTCATCGCCCGGCGGACTGATAACAGACTCACGGGACGAAGAGCAGCGATTGATGTGGAACGAGACTCTTGACCGCATGACCCCTTTCATCCCGGGGTTCCTGGAAGACTTGATACCATCACCGCCCCCTCCAACTTCGTCGACGTCAGCTCCACCTCTAAATATCAAAACTTCAGACTCTATATCTACGGCTGAGCCAACATTAGCACCACCACTAATATGACGATAGTATATCATCCGCGTATAGCGAAAAATGAATAAATTCGTTATGGATAATCAAGTTGATTGCACGGAATAACGCTCCCACATTGGTGTTATGTATGATAAAATATACAGTAGTGCCTTAAGGGTCCCTTGCGACCAGCCCGACCCACTCCAAAGTCTCATTTTCTTGGCGGTGTCGAAGTGACTTTCGTGGGGTTTATATCCGTACACCAGCCATCAACATCGAAACATGGGGATACGATCATTCGCATGATAGATGTTTTGGCAGGATGTGGGCTCATGCGACCTCGGTGGGGATAGAGGACTTGGATGGAATCACAGGGCCAATGTAAATATCTTCATCCCCGTCCAGCATCCCTCTAGGGGCCAGTCATGACGGATATCAAATGTTTTCTCGTTATGCCCCAGACGAGGAAAGAAAGCCCACTAGATCGTTCAATATTAACACCCTTTAAACGACCCTACAGGGGTGCCTCACTCAGGCTCACTGTACTTGTTGACCTTCTCAAAGACGGCGTTGGGCTGTGCATGGTATCAGGTATAACAGTGTGAGCCCAGTGACATGAGTTGAGATTTCGTTGCGGAGACACAGACCGAAGTGGAAGGGGAGACACGAGAGAGAGAGACAGATCGGATGCTACGGAATATTGATACGGTCCAAGGGAGCAAGAGGATGCGTGATCCCTTTGAGACTAGGGGCGTAGCATCTAGTCCTAGCGAGTAAGATTGGGGTATTTTTTGGAAACAAAAACAAGACTTCAGGTGCCAGTATTCATGCGCGGAGGAACCGGTTGAAAAAGAAAGGGGGCGGTGGCCAACCAAAGACAAAGGAGGGTAAGACACAAGGTTGAAAAAGGGCGGAGCAGGAGAAAGAGAGGGAGGGCGAGGGTGGGGCGAGAATGAAGGAGGAATGAATCAGAAACCATTTGGCCCTGTTGCTCTTAATGGTACATTGCCGCGCCCATCCACCGCTACATAGGAGATATCTTGGTCAGGATCCCAAAAAATGCTAGTAAAACCAAACGCACTATTACTGTTGACAGTATTACCCCACCAGTTCACTGAGATCCTTCCAGATTTCGGAAATTGTAATGTTAAGAAAATGAACACCCCAGAGATTAATGTGCCTACGCGATAGATCAGCACTCCACATACCTGCAAAGTGAGGCAGGACGACTCACCAGAATCTAAGGCCGAACTCAAAATATAGTTAAACTTGGACCACCATCGGAAATTCCGCCTCCGGATCAGGTATTCTTCGCAGCCAAAGGTAAAGGAAGCGCGTTAGCCTATCACAACTAATACTAATCCATTTACACACAACACCCCCTAGCCAAGTCCAAAAAAAAGAGAGAAACATATCACTCACGGAATACGAACGCCACGACAAACCACGATGAGAAATTAATCCCAACGGCAGGGGGGATCATACCGGGCCCATTGATCAGTACTGGCATACTAACATATTTCAATCGTGTATGCGGGTATCGTCGTTGCCAGAGCCAGAATGGTATTGGTGCAAGCGCTCCAAAGAGCAACGCGTAAAGTTCTGGCTTGTATAGTGCAGATGGACCGAATTGTCTTGTTGGGCCAATGACTCCCCTGCAGATCGGTGTTATTGTGAACGATCGGCAGACTTGGATACGACAGAGGCAGTGCCGTAAGATGAAAATAAAACGCACCAGACCACAGAAGCAGTCTGATAGACCAACGTGTGAGGACACGTTAAATGATTCTCCTGCTTCGGCGAACAGATATCATGGACGTGGGCAAATAACCACTTCTGTACGCAAACTTGCACGACAGAAGTGATGGCTGTGGCGACCAATTGGGCTGAAGACGACAGAAAAACGGGAGTGGCCCACAATCAGTATCACTCAGAGATATTAAAACGCATGCAATCCTGTCATATGGAGCAACATAAGGAAGAATACACACCAGTAAAGGAGGCACGAGGGGCGACTTTGATGTAATGGCCTAGCTTCAAGTCCTGCACAAAGTTGATTGCCACACTCATCGTCTGTGTCGAGTACGCCTTGAAGACCTTATTAAGCACAGACACCCCGTTAACGTCCGCGACTTCGTTGACCTGGAGCGAGGGCCTACCATGTTCGTGAACGGTCTCCCAGACAACAAGGTCCCCCCAATGACTTCCGAAATCAGATTGATCGATACCTAAACAGCCCAATCAGAAAACCAACACAAACAATCGGGTAGAAGAAATGACATACCGACTGTCCCGTATAGGCATAGACAAACCCAGACGGTAGCACATAGATGATCGGCAGCAGAACAGCAACAAACAGCGACCATACCGGTATTCCAGTTTTAAACAACTATCTCCCACAACCACGATCGAAATACATCAACCCAAGCCCAACGCCACGAAGATCAACGAAGCACTCACAGCAGCAGCAAGAATGCCCATAACAAAGAAGAATAAAAAAACAGCCAGATACCACCAATCTGGCACTTCCGGATAAAGGCGCATCAGCTTCGCATGCACATCATCCTCCTCAGTCTTGATTCTCTTCATCCCATTTACTAATGCCGGACCATGATACAGCACCGTATGCACTAGTACACATGTCGTCACAGCGAATGACGAGATGTACGTGAGGACGAAACCCAAGGAGAGGTAAAGTGGGGAGTAGGTGTCGTATGCTGCCTGATTGAATGTGAAGTTCCCAGGATTGAGAACTCGAGTTACATTGTAAGTCTGCGCGAAGCGATCGAACGGACTTGAGGACAACAGAGGGAGATGTGCCACATGCCAAGTCTATAATCAATATAAACAACGACGTTGGAGAACCACGTGTCACATAAGACGTAGCCACCCACATCGGTATAGTAAACAATGGGCGCGACGATCCAATACATGATGACGAATCCAATCATGATATTGACCTCAGCCCACCACGGAATCATCAGCGGAGAGCCAATCCACGCGATCTGCGTCCAATCAAATGTCAAGATACCCATACCGAGACCTGCATTCGCGCCGAACAATTGATTGACGACAACATCATCTAGAGTGGAAGAAATCAATTCGGTCATCCAGAATGTATCACAGGGAATGCGTACTTGGACGAAACCAGCATATCCAGGAGAATACCGAAAGTGCTTGGAACAGGAAACCTGTACATCGATTGGTCACCCCCGTGGGCCCACTGACAAATGAATTACGCGGAGGCCGAGAGCTCACCAGGCAAGAACCACCAAAAGAACGCCGCAGTTGACGCATATATAAAGAACTTGTACCTTGTTATCCCGCCACTTCCTTCATCCTCCTCCGCATGTAATGTATTCAACAAGGTGCACGCAACAAGATTCTGTGGCCAGATAAGAGAAGCAGGCCATACAAGGAAACGTCGACACATGCCCGCGATCCCGAAACCGGTTAACTGCGTAGCCAGCACGAGCAGGATATTAAAACTAAAGACGACCGACGACAAATGGCATTAAGGAAATTGGAAAAAATGGAATGACGGAGATGTGCGCACCCGAGGCCAAGCCGAATGTGATAGAAAACGTCGGCAACAACGATAGCGTTTAGAGCATACGCTGGAAAGACGGCCACGTTGGTCATGATGTAGATTAAGACATGTTCCTAAGACGAAGTGTTCAATCATCAATCAGAGAACAAAGGCGAACACCAATAAGGCGCACCTTGACATTGAATGGTCCCGGATTGAAGTTGAGCTCCATATTTAACGGTTCTGCCCTACCCCAGATACCGAGGCCCATCCATCTTGGAAGCGTAACAACAAATGTTCGAATGGGTAGAGAATATGCGAAAAATTTCCCGACTGGATGTGCGATGAGTAGCAAGACGAGGGGCTGTAATGATGGGGCCGGATAGCGAAAGTTGAAAAAGGTATTGACGGCGCTACCTATAATGCACAGTGTGAGTCCAATGATCCACATCCGGGCTGTGAGTGTGGGCATTTCAGGATCATCAATGTTGGACACGCTAGCTCGGACTTCAGGGTAGGGCGAATCTTCCTCTTCCTCATACTCGGGGTAGGAGAATGGATGACTCCCAGGGTGGTGGGGAGTTGTTGGTATTTTGTCAGGACTGTAGTCCTCGAGACCGAGCTCGGAGACAACAATACTGTCGGCCTCTTTCCGACGTTTAGCGCGTGATGGAGGGTCGTATTCATCCTCTTCGAGAGAAATAGGGTTTGTCCTTTGCTCGACGGAAGAGTCTCTTGTTGGGAGGGTAACGTGGACTTCACGAGAACTCACGCCAGAACGGGAAAGAGAGATGTTGCCCCGGCCGGAGGAATGGCCTGCTGAATTTGCGGCAGGGGGCGGGTCCATAGGGGCAGGGAAGGACCTCATGCGAAAAGCATCTGGGCCAGCATTTTCCGGATGGATGTGTGAGGTAGTACTACCGGTGGAGGGAGCGGAATGAGGGGGAACACGATGGTGCAGTCTAGCGGGGGATGGGACAGAGAAGGGAGCATGGGTGATCTGGGTGCTGTAAGATGCACGAGGGGAGAATTGGGAGGTACTGGGAGGTATTGGAATGTCTGATGGGTAAGAGGGAGGGTCTTGTTCTAGCTGTTGCTGGTATAGGTCGGCCGTCTGCTGGTGGACCGGCTCTTGTTGCTGGTCTGCGGTGGTCGGAGGGAGATAGGCGAAGACATCTTCTTCCTCAGATTCTTCCTCTTCCTCCTCGTAGAGATCTGGTGGATAGTCATGGGCGACATCGTCGAAATATTCTGGCTCATAGGCGGTCCTGGGCATGCCGTAGGCGTACGGATCGTCTCTGGGGAGAGACTGGCCAGTGGAAGTACTCGGACGGTCCATCGGAAACAACCTGAAAGAAGTGAGGTTGGCAGTGCATCCAGTCAGGAACAAGAATTGTTATTGCCTGGGTAAGCCTAGTTTGGTTTGGTCTGCCTGGCTGTACTGGTTATTCCGAGGGTAGATGCTGAGGATACGGTGGTTGATGCTCGGCTTCCCCGTCGTAACCAACACCCCTGCCACCCACGAGAATGTGCCTGAGCGTTCGGGAGATTTGTTGCTATATTCTCCTCGTTTTTCTCTACTGTAGCCGATATCCAATAAACAATAAGCAGTGAACCTATTATTTTCAAGCCCCGCCTCCGCCGACGACTCAACGCCAGCCGCGCCGCCGACAATAGCGCTGAGCTCCGCGCCAACCTGTGCGTTTACGTGGGAAGCCACACCATCCACACTGTTTATATATGGGAATAAGTATTATGTATAAGACAGAACCACGAGGAACCACCCTCCATCGACTTTATTGGGCTTTTCATCAGGCACCACCCAAGATATGGGACACAAGGGCTGCAAAAGTAAGAGCAACGTGGAGGCATAACTCCCCAGTGTTCCATCCCAGGGGTCACACCTCGCCCTCCTTTGGCATCCTGTACAAAAAGTAATCGAACTCGACTACACCGCCTACCGCGATGTAACATATGGCACGTTTTACTCTCCGAGATCTCGACCTCACTAGGCCCGACAGGCACGATCTCAGCCCATAGACGCCCATGGAGAATCCCCTCTAAGCATCACTCTGTCTGCAAAAAACAAGTGTCCACCAGATCGACAGGGCCCCTTGTGGACGCGCGCCATTCCCCACCCAGATGGAAATCCTGTATCTCTTCGGGGACTGTTGGTAAAGCCCCTGGATTTGTTCAACTCTTCAAACGAGGGGGTCAGGCACAATCGTCCCCTTGTCTCGATCCCTCCAGAAACAAGATCATGAAATCAAGAGCCACGCAAGAGCCGCGATCTTAAGCAATTGAGGTCTTTCTAACGGGACATCGACCTCGCCGCGGAGGTAAGTCTTCAGTGTCCGGGATGGATGTCTTCGAGGGTACGACGCAGCCTATCAACGAAGAATAAGGATGAGTGGGATGCAAAGAGGGGTCAGCGTTGCAAATTGTGATTATTCAAAGGGGTGACTTGATTAGGCATCGAGATGTCCTGCTTTACCTCGTAGTGTCCGGCGGTCCGCTTTTCAGAACTGTCAACGTGTGAAATGATTTACGACGGGGTAGACAAGGCCAGTCACAAAGTCTTGGTGTACTGTCTGCTGAACACTAGCAAAAAATTCGAAGACGAGAGTACCCATAAAGATTCAAACCCTTGTACCTGATCAGGCTCACGTTCTTTAGGTCCGAATTAATGTCCCCCGTAACGACGAGATGCTGGGGCATGAATGCATGCGCAGTCACAGATCCAGACTCATGAAAGTACTGCCACAAAAATGTGACACTTCAACACGTGTGTGTACCAATACTCGAATCATCCCCATGCCACTCTCGGTGAGGCGTGGAAAAGTCATCCTCCGATTAATGAGGAATCTTGTTGCCGAGAATTGCAACCATCTTCGTCAACCTGCTCCCGTGACTCCGAATCATTAATATTTCTATGTCAGAGGAATCGGAGAAGCAGGACAATTCTCAGCGACTTCACATGCCTACGCTGTACATTACTGTAAATCACAGTCTCATCGTCTTTCCTAATTGTACATCGCCATGCATGACTTTCGTAGAGGAGCCCAAGTCAACTCATTGCCCCTACCTTATTTCCCAAATTGGATCACGCTCAGCTAAAGAGCGACATAAGCCATGTGGCTTCTTTCTCCATATCTTCTGCGGACCGGAAAATACGCTGGCCTGCTGTGGCGTCCACCTTGAGGGTGGCTGGTTTGTGCCCCACTGTGGGCTGTTGGTCGAATTCATCGGCAAGCACGCTTTCTGCCCTGTCTAAAGCCGGGTAGACCTAGTGGAATTTCGCGGGACTCAAATGTCTTCCCCGATGATGACTTTTACCAAAAATAATCCAAACCTACTTCGTCGTTCTTCCCCCCAAAATCGGTGAATTTGCGAGGAAGGACGTGAATATGAACATGAGGAACTGTCTGTCCTGCCGCTGGCCCATCCTACGGAAGACGATTTTGAAGCCAGCCCACGAAGTACATCTGTAAGCGAGGACTTCGTCATCGGCGAACAACTGAGGGTCCAGACCTGTACTGCAATAGTTAATGATTCCGCCTCGAATGCCTGCTCGATTACTGATCCAATTCTACTAGCGGTCTGGAAGGCATCTGCTATTTCTTCCGGAGAGAGATCTCTTAGACGAGGCACGATACGATTGGGAATGACAAGAACATCTAAAACGCCAATATGCATCAGGCCAACACCTTTATTTATTTATTGAAGATTGACTTACGTCCAGGAACTATGGGCGAGATGTTCACAATCCCGAAGCAGGTTTTGCCAATGTGAAACGCCTTGCCAGCTGCAGTGAGAAACGCACCGGTGATGATAAAGATATCATGATCTCACCTGTTTGGTGACGTCAAATGCGGAGAAGAAAAGTTTGCTCATATATAGTTCCAATTGTGCACTTCAAAGTTCTAGGGGAGCGAAGGCGTCGAAAGTTCGGTAGTCACACCACTGTCACAAACCGCTCTCTTGGTCACTACCTTGCTCGAAAGTTCAGGCGTCTTGTTTTTTTTTTTTCGGGTGAGGGGGAGCGGTGAGAGAGAAGCTTGAATTTACTTCCAGATCTACATGCATAGGAGACCGAACCCACTGATTTAAACTTTTGCCTACTGATATATAAGTAATGGTATAGGTACAATGGTCCACTGTAGCAATGGACTAATATACAAATGGCGAGGATCTCGTGGGGCCCCCTAGACCGCGGACAGCATTGCGCTTTCAGGTGAAGTATTTGGGATAGGTTGGACAGCTAACCCCACCACACTCGTTCGAATGGCTCTGTCCCATGCTTCGCGAATATCGTATCCTCCGGCTCTCAGCACATCCCTGCCCACAAGATCCCGCACCAGTGCATCCGTTCCGGGATCTCCGTACTGCGTGCGCAACACAAATTTGTCCTGATGAGTGTACCAATCATCCGTGAACGGAACGTGGGGTTCATCCTTCACTGTGCTTCGCATTCGAGCAGCCGTATTGGCGGCTGCGGATGTCGATGCTTGGGCAGCGGCCGTCGGTGCTTTTCGAAGAGCGCGTTTCTGTGCTGCTGCACGAGATTTGGCGATAACTTTTGTTGCGGATTTATCAGTGGATTGCTACATATTGTGATGAGTCATCATCTTCCAAAATCGGTAATCAGACAAACCAGGATGTCAATGATGCCTTGCTTCTCTCGCTCTCGCTCCATGCGTTCGTCTTCCTCTAAAAGTCGGGCTTCTTCTGCCCGTTCTAGCTGTTCGCGTTGCACGCGCTCCTCCTCTGCCCTGACAATCGCTGCTTCTCGTTCCTCACGCTGGATATTGAGCTCTGTAAGCGCAGCATTTTCTACACGGAGCTTGGCTATTCGCGCTTCCGTTTCCACTTTATCCCGATCATTGATAAGATTGAATGCTGGTGGGTGTCCATTGCTCAGCAGGCGGCTGAAAATAATTATAGCAGACAACACACTGATATCTTCGACTTCCTCAAGATAGTCATTATAGGATCGAAGATCCGAGAAATCCTCTCGCCTTTTACTGAATCTGAAGACGACATGAGGCAAGCAGTTGGCAATGAGAGTGGAAGACCGTACTCCTTAGCGATCCGCCGTCGAACTGCAACTTCCTTCTCAACGACAAGATCCTCAAACGTTTGTGGGGTGAATGCCATCTTCCGTAGGATCTTTCCACACATGGGACACCCTTGGGGCCCCAAAGTGAAGAGCCGATCGATGCAAGATTCACACCTGCAAGTAGTAAGCCTCATAATCGACGGCATTCGAGCCGAGGAAGACATACATCTTGTGATAGCACGAGCTGACGAGGAGGCGCAAATTTGGGTTAAGATATCGGTCGCTCTTGCACACAGGCATTCATCTTCCTTGGACTGTACAACTTTCGACATAAGTAGGGATCATTGGCTCACATTAAGGAAGACAGACTGAATATTCGGTGGTTTTCCCGGTAGCGTCTTTCACGCCCCCCAAGAATGCTTGAGTACTTGGCGTCGTAATTACCCTCCCAGGAGCTGCACGTTTCTGTGGTCCTTTCAGCCATGGCACTGACATGGTTCTGCTTCCAGATCGGGGCTTTGACTCAACGCCGGAGACTGCGACTGCATGGGGGATACATGATCCACATCTTCTATGGCCCTGCTGCTGTCGTAGCAGTCAGATGGTGACACAGCTATTTTAGGAAGCATAAGGGCAGAACCAGTTAAATTCTTTTCGCTGAACTTTTCGAAATTGGCATGCGTCTGTGTATCCATGTGAATGTCTGAAATTCTCAAAACATATGCGAGAGCTATGAGTTCTTAGCTTGGAGCAGTGGAATCACTTCTCACCTAAGAATCCATTGCATAACCCATTTCTTCCCTCTCCAGTCTAGGCCACACTCCGCTGCTAGACTACCGAGGCTCTCTCTCTGTAGCCGCCAAGGTCTCGAACTACTCCCCCATTCCCTTTTCATGATTCTCCGCTGTCATGCTCCGCATCCGATCCTGGCCCCAGCCACTTAGGTCATTTACGAAGCTTTCCATCAGCAGTCCTCATCACACCTTCCCCTCTCGTCACGTTCAAAATCACTTCCGTGACTTCGTCAGGATCTCCCAGTTGTCCTCATCCCATTATCGAGATATTCTTCCATGAGATCATGTATTGGTGCATAACCATTGACACGCCCAATTTCGGGATCAGAGCCTATATGTGGCCAAAGCGCCGGCTACAACCGTGAGTACGCAGAGTAGAAAGAGGCTACCTCCAGTGCCAGAATCTCTCCAAGGAGAAAAATCCAGGTTAAGGATGAATAAATTGGGAATATGCCCCCGTAATTCATCCTTGTTTTACGGCTACCTTTGAAAAGGAATGGGCGCCAAACATCTCGTCACAATCTTGAGGATGAGCTGTTGACGAGTAAATGCAATGGGAAGAGCCGACGTGTACGTCCAGATTTGTTGTGCATGTATGTATACGGTAGAAAACTGTTGGTACGTTCACTTTGTACGGGATCGCAACCCCTAATCTGCGCTCCTAGATCGGAAAATTCGATAGATATGTAACGATGAACGCGCAAGTTCTCAAAGGACTTATCCTGTGTTATGACCCAACATCCGAACATCGAGCCAGAATAGCCACCGCCCCTCCGCTTCCTCATGTCAGAACTCACCCGTGACGTCCAGTTCAGCAGATGCACCGCCTCTACCCCAGCCATCAGCTTGTCGACATTCGACCCGTTGCAATGCCTGAAGCCGCACTTGAGCGCAGGACGGACCATTCCCTTTCACTCCAGTGGGTTCTCTGGATCTGATTGGTCTTTGTGATGAATTGTGAGACCGTAAACAACCAAACCTTGGAGACCGATATTGTGGTCAATTCACGGCGAATAACGATTCCTCTCGGGCCAGTGAACAGCCCATATCGTAGCAGGTTGTAAGGTGAAGGACGCCATTTCTGGGTTGTATTCTTTACCATGTCCTTCGAGAAGACCACATTAGTGGTCGTGTGCGGCTTACTCCATCCCGCAGCGGCCGACCGGTACTAGACTCACCCTCACAATCAATGTGAATCAACCTTGGGTTACCCGCACTTCCCCGCACTGATCAGCGGGTCGTCGTCGTTGGAGATCGTCAAAACATATCTCCAGGTCTGTGGATTCACCTTCCCGCTTTATTCCTGGCAATATTACAGTAACCCGTCGCAATTCAACCAAAAAAAATTGGCCTTCGTGCAGTTTGAGTTTATACACTTCCTCCATTATAGGCACATATCAACCAATACATGAAATCTGAGGTCATCTGTCTCATGCTCGATATTGCTAAAAATATTTAGTCGGCAGGGACAGAAGTACATTGTGACCGCACCTAAGGCATCGATATTCGCGCCGCTAGCATGGCTCACCATTCGTTAGCGTGTTCATTGGCGGGCTTGTGCGGGTCGTTGCACCCTCAATTTATTACCCCTTGGTGTGACTCAAGTTCGCCAGTTCTGCCCACACAAAGCTGCGTTCCGTTTTTAGGTTTGCATCTTTCTTCTTTCGAATCGACTATTTTTGAGTGTGATTTCCAAATCGGGCTCATGCTCAGGATCGGAGAGGTGGGTAAATGACCATATGCGATGGTAACAATTCTGACGTTGGTTCCTTAGGCCGACTACGGGGAAACAATTAGGGTACACAGTCGATCCGGGGAGGCCCAATTGCTACCATTTAGAGGGCGTGGCGGCCTATGGGTAGGAGTGGGAGTCCTCATTGACTGTGTGCCCAAGAAACGCAGACATCAGACACTATTTGGATACCCGATCTTCTGAACCTCCCTAAACATGAAGTTTGCAAGGTATCTAGAAGATACACAGGTGCGAGACGTCCATTCTTGTCGTGGGACAGCCATGGATGAGCTCGACGTCTGCTCTAGATCCCGGAGTGGAAGCGGGCTTACATGTTCGTGAAATAGCGCTGCGATTGCGTGCATTGTTGCCCCTATCCTAATTTTTTTTTCATAGTGACTATTGTCGCCTCAAGAAATGCATCTCTCAGATAGTCTTGGCCACCAGCCTGGAATCCGAATGGCACTCGTCCTCCGTGCCCTCGATTTCTGCCGCCATTGAGTCAGAAGGACTGTCGGTTCCTTATAAGGGGGCACCCTATAGTCCTACTGGCGGACGGATCGGCACCACAGAGCCACCGAGTCCAGATGCCCCTCCTCAGTACGGAAGCCAGAGGAATTCTCAACCAACCCTTAAAATACAGCAACCCCCAGTTGCGCTGTATGCTGGTGCGAGAACCTTGCACGATATTCCCCCACCCACAAATCTTGAGGCAGGGACTGGCCCCGGGGAGGTAAGGCTCTAATTCTCTCCTCATGAAGAGGTCGCACTAATATGGGGCTGCGGTGAGGGTCAGCGACCCAAACGACCTTATTCCATACTGCGGCCACGCCCATCGAGCTTCTCATCCACTTTTGGAACACTACCACTCTTCTCTATGCCCCCAATAAGCAAGCCTGCTCCTCCGACTTGTGAGTAATGCGGATGTTGCTTCCTCGAAGGAATTCGTCCAGATTCACCTATTGAATTCCAAAAGATGCCGGTTTACGCGATATTATGATTACTCTGACCCCAGTTCAACTTCGATTTTTCAAGATGCTAAACGAAGAATTGAGGAAAGTCGACAAGTTCTACGTTGAGCGTGAATGTGACGCATTAGCCCTTTCATCCCTCCTCAAGAAGCAGCTTCGGGAACTGCAACGCCGTCTTGTTGATGTTCGTAGCCTCTTGCTTCATATATTTCTTTGTGCCCTATTCATTTCTCCTTGTAGGATTCCGAGCCTGTGATCTCACATCGATGGCTGTCTTCACTCGAACTGCTGAATCCTGTCAAGCAGCTTTCATCGGCCGCTCGAGATAAACTGAACAAGTCTCCCTCCGACGGTAATTTTCGGGGTGGCTATGCATTGAACTCCGAAGGGGAGAGTACCAACGCCCTTAATCCAGAGGAGTATCACCAGAACAAGAAGAAGCTGAAGAAGGCGCTTCTAGAGCATTATCGGTGTGTCGTATGTTTTGGCTGCGTTTAGGTCTCCACATTTACCCGGAATCCTTGCCACCTAGTGGCATGGAACTCTTGAATAACTATCGCGTGCGTCAATTTGGCTTATACAGTCACCATTTATTTACCTCCGAGACTTTTTGTTTAGATTCTTAACCTTACTGGCTTTCGCAAGGCCCTGAAAAAATTCGAGAAAGTTACCAAAATCCCCGCTCAGAATCCGTACATGACAGAAAAAGTGAGTGTATATTTAGGTAATTCTCAATTCGTTTTTGAAGGCGCGATGTGTACAGGTCGAGGCATGCTCCTTCTCAAGTGACATAAGATTACAACAAATGATGAAGGAGGTGGAAGATGTTTATGCGCAGGTCTTTGGTAAGTTTCAATGATTATATAATTGTTGTCTACTGATTCCAACGCCTCGGTAGGCGGTGGAGACCGGAAAGCAGCACGATCTAGACTCAGGACCTTAAAACAGCCAAGAACTCATCACTGGAAAACATTCCGATCCGGGGCGTTCATAGGCGTAAGCCTCCCTACACTGATACACGGAATATATCTCAGTGCGATTTTCCGCGTGACGCCCCAGAATCTGCCCCACTCACGTGGATCCATGCAGGTCTCCAGCCCAAAGCAAGAGCTGCAATCCCCGCCTCGAGTATTCTTTTGCAACTATATGGAAGTTTCTTCGTCCTTATCTTGTTTTTGCTCTTGATTACCTTCAATATTGTGGCGTGGTCCCGCGCTCGTATAAACTACGTTTTCATTTTCGGTGAGCCAGTCATCACAGCTCGTACCCACTTGCAGATGTTTACATCCATCACTATATCACAGGATTAGACTTGCGAACAACTATTGATCCTCGCGAATATGTGGAAATCCCTTCTTTACTGTTCCTTACGCTCAGCTACGCTTTTTGGTTATCCTTTGCCGGACTTGGCACTGTCTCACCGACGACGTGGCCACTCGGTGAGACTTCGTATGTTTGTAAGATCGAGCTGTGATCTGATCATCTCCTCCAGCGTGGTTGCTATTTGCCGCCTTGCTTATTTTTGTTCCACTTAGGATATATATCCGTCCATCGCGCTGGTGGTTCATCCGCAAAGCTGGAAGACTACTGGCCTCTGGAACCTGTCGAGTCGAGGCAAGTTAAACGATCTTCTCACCGCACATTGTATCTAATGAACAATGTAGTTCACAGGTGACTAGCATTGTCCTCATACCTCGGCGTATTCTTTGTTGATTCTTGTGCTTTTTTCCCATAGACTTTTGGCTGGGCGACCAATTCTGTAGTCTGAGTTTCACCTTGTCAATGCTCTGGGTGGCTGGATGCGCATATCGCAATGACTGGCAAGCGGACACAGTACAGAAGTGTAGTCTGAGCGATCAGTGGGGCCTGCCGTGTGCCCTGAGTGGGTTACCGTCAGCCCTTCGTTTGATCCAGTGCGTCAGGCGATACAAGGATGGTGGCCAGTACATGAATTTGATCAATGTTCGTTTTTCATCATCTGAATCCTTGGGCTAGGTATACTGAAGAGTCGCTTCATAGGCCGGGAAGTATCTATCTAGGATTCTGTACTACGTCTTCTATTTCCTGTGGCGTCAGCAGGGAGGCCAATTGCAGGGATATTCTTTTGCTCTGTTTTGGGTCTTCGCGATTATCATGTCTGTATATCTCGCAGGCTGGGTATGTCACGATGCCGTTTCCTATCAAATTTCGTTGAATCGTGACAGATCATTCCAGGACATGTTGGTGGATTGGTCCGTGCTTGACCCGAATGCACCGTATAAATTCCTACGATCCAACCTGATATATACGAATTACATACCGGTACGCGTATCTCCTCCTTCAGCATTCGTTCCACTCATGACGTTTTCCCACCAGTTCTACTATTTTGCGATCGTGGGTCATCTAATCATGACGGAAAACTGTTATTTTTCTGACCTGCAAATGAGCAGATTTTCAATGTCGCTGTGCGCTTTTCGTGGGTAGGGCTTTTCTCCCATTCCTCAAGCACTTTGCTGTCAGATCCTTCGTTTTGGCCGTCTTGGAGGTAATCCGACGTGTGATATGGAACTTCCGTGGGTCTTGTGGTCTTCTACTCTCCAACCTTTTCTCACGAATTCACGTCTTTCTAGTTCGCCTGGAGAACGAGCACATCGGAAATATTGATCAATACCGCGTGACGCGTGAAGTGCCGTTGCCGTACATTGTCCGGGATGATGATAAAGAGAATGTGTATTCAGACAATAGGGAAACCGAACGCCGGAAAACTTTTGTCTCCTTCCTCCTGCTTTGAATTCCTCGCAATGTCAAGTTATTCCAGAGGTAGTTTCTCCATTTTTGCATCGTGTGCGCATATTTTTCTGACTGTTTTATTCGAATGGCAGGTGGCCAGGATCCACCCCTTCCTCGAACGACATTTTCCTCCCATCATCACCCTCTAGCCCTCTATTATTGTTTGACATACCCCGCTTTTGTTCATTGGGATCACCCTTTATGTGACACTCCTCAGCCTTCGTGCACGCTTGCCTAATAGTCTCAGCCACACCTTCACTCTGCTTCCACCATCATCTATGCCAGCGCCTTGGATTTTCCCTTGTCCCCGATGCAACTAATATCATGATGCCCTCAGCAGCCTTCCTTTCAGAATGCATCCAATCCCATTCCCATGTCACCCTATTTTCTCCTTTGAGTTCTTCACCATCTCTTTTTACCCCGGTGCGAGAACACTCTCATTTCCTATTTCTACATTGTTTCTATCCAAAGACCAGTACGGACACATGGCAATCCCCAAGTCCGTAAGGTTGAGCTTGGAGTCACTTGGGCATTGCACAGGAGGCACAAAGTTGGCTGTGTCTGCATTGCGCGTATATCTAGTATTCGTTCAAGACGGACCAATTTGATTTCGACACCATTCTCTCGGAATAATATTGATGTCAATATGGGGCTTGGCATTTCGCCGTGGAAGCACGGATTTGAGAAGTGATAGTGGTGGACTACGAGGATTCGCAGACCCCTTACATTGGCGCTGAGTGAGATCTCCTAAATATCGATAGTATTCATGAAGATTGTGATTCCCCATGGGGATATCCCGTCGAAACATTCTTGAGAGATTGCGGCTATGGCGTTATCAATTGACCGGTCCTCCCCGGGAGGCCATCTTTCTTCCACCACTCCCCCAATTTGTACGGTTCAGGTCATCGATTAGGAAGAAAGCGCTGAATTGGAAAGGGACGATCGGGGGATTCATCGATGTGCCGCCGCCTATTCCATAGGCTAATCAAACAGATGAATAGTTTTTTGGTTCATCGTGCGGTGCGCGAAACCTACAATTGTCTTCCTATGGATCGTCAGAGTGGATGTATGCAGCTCAATTCGGAAGGGGTTGTTTGAGTCGACTAGTTGCACAAGGGGAGAGTGGAGAGTATACGATCGCGGAGGACCCAATAGTGCCGCCCTTGCCCAAATAAAGGCATCCTGGGGTGAAAAAGAGCCCGAATGACTCCGAGGACCAAACATAGGTTAGCTACGCGCTCCACATACAGTCACCATGACGTCCCGGCAGAATTTTCAAGAGGGTGCCACCAAGAAATTGAATAGAAACGTTAAACACCCGCACTCATTGCCGCGAAGCTCAAGTCGTGTCATGACACTGGCGTACGAGGCAACAGGGTCACTTCGGGTGGGATGAAGTATTCCCTTGATTTCATGGACTCGCCAGTGCCCGGGGGCGGACGTTTATCCTTGGTAAATGGCAGATCTCATTCTCCCAGACACCATGAAAATTTGGATCTACGAATACCTTGAGCCGACAGACGCTCTTGCATTTCCAACGTTACCTAGTCGTTATCTCCGTTCTGTCCCCTATAGCACCAGGGGGAAATTTGCAGCAATCGAAAGCGCTCTGGCATCCTGTATGAATCCATCCTCCCATGCGTTGTAACGGGCGTCAGCCCGGGGCTCGGAATGCGCCAGAATTCCTTGCGCCGATGTCTGTACAGGTACGACAGAGAACCTTGACATACGGAGTGACTCTGACCTTGAAGTCCACGATAGAAAAGGGGTTGTCCTTCTTGTCAAGCCGCATGTATCTAGAGACGGGGGCAGATATCAAGTGGATTCCCTTGGAAGTGCTACCTAGGGTGTCAGCTGCCCACTCTGCGTCTGTCCGAACGTGAGGGATCAGGGCGTTGCCACGGCCGGGAGCTTGTTCGTATTTGTCGGAAACCTCGGACGCATCCGACGAGCGCGACATTGGGCTTCCCGAGCCTACGTACCAGCGTGGGACTTTGAAGAACTCATTTGGCTGTCGGTGCTCGCGGAGGTGAGGGCTCGGGATTTCCCGCTGGTTCCCTCAGGATCATATTTAGGGTTCCCCCACACCATAAACCATAGCCGCGCTTCCTCTCACACACTCTCCAATATAGGGATTCCAAGGTCCCCCCCCTAGTCAGCGATCTGTGTGCTTTTCCATTCGGTCAGTGGTGCCCTACATCCTTCTTTGGGGTGGATTTATCGGCCAAGGCAATGCCTGCCATACATACCTAGATCCATCTTGAGCAGGAGGCAGACTGACACGTACTTTCCATGTGGGCGACTTCATGCAATCCCAGTTTCTGTGCAATAGCACTGTCGCAGGATTTGAACCCGTGGTCCCACTGCTATAAAACGATCCCAGCTAATGATGTTCGCCGCTATATCCGTATCTAACGTGCTTCAAGACGCTAGTGCCTACTCGCTGTCTCTGGCTTTTCCCTGGTCGCTATGGCTGGTGCCACCGCGTGTGCACTATTAGCCACCATTTGCAAGATCGTTTGTAAATACCTAACAAGTACCGTATATTGGCTCCCCGCCGCCCTCCAATGTGCTTAATTTTTGATCCTAATTCCGCACTATATTCGAAAGGTCTCGCCTCACTCGCTCCAATTTCGTACACAAGGGTGTATGGAGACACTTGCGTATCATGCGTCATCGTTGAATTGTGTGGGGCCCGTCGGAAATTCTCACTTATTCTCACTTTGCCTCAGGCATACTTTCTGGTCTCTCTGCATGCTGGTCCCCAGCTCCAAACCCCCAAGCCGCAAATTAAACGTCAGACACATGGCTTTCTAGCTTCCTGGAAGCGCCCCCTTCATCTAGCACCATACGGCAGCACGCAGGTTGATGGAAAATCTTGGTAGCAATTCACATTCAAGGTTTACAGCCATTCCCCGTTGAATTGGACCTCGACTTTGTGGTTGGGCTTGTCTGGCGGGGAATCGAAATCGAATCATGCCGTAAAGCGAGATGTTGCTCTCGAATGACGCCGTGGCGCCGTGGCGTGGAGGTCTGCTGTGGACGCCGGATCGTCAAGACCGCGCCCTCGCATGGTCGTTTTAACTTTTTATGAGCATCGAGCTCGAATCGTGGAGGAGGTGCGCGCTTTGACCAAGAAGGGTGTTCCGGTCTACTGTTTTCTATATATTCACCGAGCGCGCCCTCTAACCTATTTTGCTTTACTGATCCCTGACCATTTCCCTGGCCATTATAGCAGGCCCGTTGCTTTGATGAGCTTGTCTAGGTGGTCCAGGCCCAAGTTCATGGGCCTAGAAGATAGGGTCTTTTCTAATTTTCCTTGGGTGCCCTACCGCAGTACCGTTCCTTGACAGCTTATGTGCAACTTCATCCTTGTTTTACCATTTTCCTTTGCTGCGTTTCACCCTAGCACTGTAGCAATGATTTTTTTTGTTAGAATGCAAGTAGTTGAATCAAGTTGAGACCCGAGTTGGAAGTTGCCTCGTTGCAAGTGCGTGGCCTCCCGCTGCCCTGTGCTCCAATCTCGACAGATGAGCCTTCCCACGAAACCAAAACAGATGCCGCCTTCAGATCCTCCCCAGGAGACTCGCTCACCGTCTCTTCTAAGTCTTCTCCATCCCTTCCAAGGAGAGCGCGAACAGCAACGATACTCAGGTTCCCCCCCCACTCAGCAGCAGAGCTCACATCCCCAGCAGCCTTCGAATACTGGAGACACCGACCCGAACAGACCAACATCCATATCCGTCGACTCGCTCTTTCGCAACATCGTCCCAGCGACTAAGCAGCAACAGCCATCACCTACTCCTTCAGATCTCAGTGGACACGTTGCCGATCACGCTGCCACGAGCTCGGATAGACAGCACGCTCTTCTCTCTTTGCTCGGAAACGTTGCATCTTCTTCGACCGAATCTCAGAATCTAGACACTCAAGTGACTCAACCGCCACAAGGACCACCCGCACCTCGAGGCCCTCCCAACAACCCGATGTCTGCGCATGAAAATCAGGGAAAACTCCTTCTTGAGCAGCTCATGGCTGGGTGAGACTTCTCGCTCTACGTGCGAAAATCCGTGTTGACATTAACCGTGTCGTGCTCTGTGACTATCTAGCTCTGGGAATGAAGCTCAAGGCAGGCCCCAGCCCTCTGAGACGTATCGTGGAGATCAATACCGTTCGCCCTCTCCGCCCTCCTTTCCTGCCGTGTCGAAACCACTGTCTCCCCCCCTTCGCCACGCCTCTCCTCTCAGTCATGAAGCCGCCGCGGGAGACCCGCCCCGCAGGAGCAAGTTCGAGTTCGTCTCTCCTTTCGACGCTCTTTCCACCTCACCACCAGTTCCTACTACGTCTTCTTCCACCAAGAAGAAGCCTGTCCCGGCTGTCGAACCAAGTACGTCCCCGACAATCCGCCCAGTCTCTCCACGCCCTATAGATGCCCCTCTGCAATTCCCACGAAGACTTATGACGCCTGAGCAGCCAGGCTCACGCGTCCAGTCCGACACCGAGTCTCAAACCGCTGTGGAACGACCATCTAATCCAGGTAACAGAAATTACCCTCATTCTCTCGATTCCTACGACTCCGGCTTCCGACCTATTCCCTTTTTAGCTCCAGCTTCAACTCTCCCTTCTCCCCCAAGTTACCAGTCGGTGGCCCAGGCTCCTCCCTCACTGTCGCCAACGCTGCGCGCTACAACGAATACTCGTGACGCACCCGTCACTGGGACTGTGGCAAGCGCCGAGTCCTCGGGGCCCTCCCAGCCAGTTCTCCCCCTCAAGGATCAAGAGTCCTCTTCCTCGTCTGGCAGAGAAGGCAGGGGCAAGAGAGAAGATCTCCGGCCTAAGGCTCCGGTCGCGGCGTCGACCTCTCAGCCGCCTCCGCCAAAATCCGCCAGGGTGCCACCACCATCGTAAGTACTTCAAGTCTCCAAGAACTGGCTTCACTTGATGTTGATTTCGGTCCGATTAGTGTTGCTTCCCCAATATATGTCCTGGACATGACCGCACCTCTTCAATCCACATGTGCGCCTCCGGGACTGACCGTGGTGACCCCAATCGCGTTGCTTAGGCTGGAGAATATCTACTCTCAAGGAACTACTATCGCAGTGTCTGGCTTCATTGCCTATGCGATGACAAGAGGTGCTTATTCGTGATCTTGTTTGAGCTTGGTGCATACATTGACGCGGAGTATTTTATGTAGGACGTGTCCGCCTCATTGCGCGGTCGAACGGCTCTCGTGCTCTGCTCCACCTCCCTTCGACGTTCCCTCCCTCCACATCTGCCACGGATATGGTTGTGAACGGGAACCTACTCGCTTGCGTCACCAGTGATGGTGGGCTTGTCATCTGGGACGTCCCAGCTGAGCTCGATGAGAACCCTCCTGTCGAAGTGGTTCTTCACATCTCCCCCACAGATGGTGCCTTCGGACTGAAGCTCGTAAAATGGCATCCCAAGCAATCCGGCACAATAGCGGTGGCGTCCGACCGTGAAGTATATGTGTTCAATGTCCATGAAGCGCATCGCGTATCCCAGGGAGAGAGAACGTCACTCCAGGAATTGGCTAAGATTTCGAATGTTATTCAGATCCCATCGGTATGTTGTGGCTAATTCAACTGTTTTTGCATTGGAAATTCGCTCATCATACAACCTCAGCCTCTGGTCAGCTTCACGTTCGATTCTCCTCAGATTGCACTCGCGACGATTTCCATCGACTCCACCATCACACTCTGGTCTATCAAAGACAAGCTGCCGTTCTGGTCTGGTCGAGTGCCTGGGGAAGGCTTGCCCTCCTCGATCGACTTCCTCGACGGAGGTCTTCTTGTGGGCCGCAAACAAGGCACAGTGCTGCAGCTACTCCCTGTGATGAGTGCTCAAGTCACAGCCACCATCAAATTGACGACCGGTGCCAAAGTGGCAAGAGAAGATGATGAGTCCATCTTCTGTCATGTCGGCTATGACCCGCGTATCAAGACCCTCTGGGTGGCTCATAGTACTCGTGCCTCTCTCTTTGCCATCCGTCTTTCTTTCGATGCTTCCACTTCTCCTTCGATCGAACCGGATCGTTCAACACCCGTCAGCAGTCCCGTCATCGAGCAAATCGCCGAATTCCCTACCCCGATGCAGTGCATCAATATGGCGATCCTCGTCAGCGACGAGTTGGACTCTACCACTGCTGTCGCGTCCTTTGCAATGCACCAGGGTGGTGTAGATCAGATCAACATCCTCATGGACACTTTCGAAAACGCCTTGGCAGGAACGGTCGCAAAACTCCCTCCCGCTACGTATCCGAGTGAGAAGGAGAAACCAGCGCCCAAGGTTGTGCCCGTGCCGGCCACACAGCCGAAGACCCAACAGCTACTTCCAGCACAACAGACCTCCGGACCTACTCAGCGAGCAACGCTTCCGGAACCCGCAAGACCCCGATCGCCTGTTTCTGATGCGGAAGCTCCTGAATCGACTCTCGCCAAAGGAAAGGGACCCAGAGTCCCCAAAGCAGGCAAAGAGAAGGAGAAGCCTCCCAAGACTGAGACTAAGCCCACACCTGCCGAGGTCAAGGTGGAGACGAAGGAATCGGACTCGACTGGGCTGGCCAAAGATCTCAAGAAGGTATGTTATCTCGATTGTCCCTGTGCCATGGCTTGTTAATGAGCCATCCAGGTTGAGGATAACCTGCACACCCGAATCGGGAAGCTTCTTTCTAAGGAATTAGACAAGCAGCGTTAGTGGTTTCCCGCTTATCTACTGGAGTACTCGTGCTAATTTGATGTATTAGAATCACGTATCGAAGACCTGCGTCGTGCCGATCAAGAAGCTGACTTTGCCCGTCAAGAGACTATTCTAAAGCTGATTTCGACCGAACTGACTAAGAATACTACCCGGGTTGTTGAGCAGGCTATCAAGAGCGAGGTGCAGAATACCGTGCTTCCAGCGCTCGAAGCAATAACGAAAAACGAAATTAAGGCCGCTCTCAGCAACCAAATCGCTAAGGGCCTCGCCGACTCAATGAGACAGGTATGATCACGTCCTACTCATCTGTATGGTCCCTGACTCTCTTCACATTTTCTCAGGCTCTTCCCAGCGAGATCGAGCGACTGCTCCTCCGCCCTGATGTCTCCACTCATGTCGCACGCAACTTCTCCGTCACAGTCACTCCACTCATCGAGCGACACGTAAAAGAATCTATCACTAAGACACTGATTCCTGCGTATACGGAGGCAACGACTGGAATGCAGATGAATCTCAGCCGGGAGATCTCTTCGGAAATCCTGAATTTGAAGAAAGAGATTGTTACATGGCAAGGGGAAGCGCTTCGTGGCACAGAGGTGTGTTTGTCGTCAGTGTCGTGTTGTTGAACACACGCTTACCTTTATTTTATTAGTCTGCAATGCGAGATATGGAGCAAACAATCCGGAACTTGAACGAGCAAGTGCGGACCCTTACTTTGCAAGTCCAGTCACAACAAACCCAGTCGATCCCGCCCGTTTCCTCGACGCATCGTTCCTCTCCTGGTGTACCCCCACCGCATTTGGCACAACAAAGTCAACACTTGCAGCATCCGCTTCCTCATCCGCATCTTTCCAATTCTTCTCATCTGCGACAGGGCAGTCTTGCGACACTTGGATCCTCTTCTTTGGCTGGACTCTTGCCGCAGACACAACTTCCTCCGCCTCAGAACCAGGCTCCAGGATCGAGCTCCTATGGGAGTCAAGGGATGTGGCAACCACCCCATCCCCAATCTCACTATGTACCACCCTCGAATGCCCCACCGCAGCAAACATATAAGCCACAGCCGCCTCCACAGCAGCAATCGCAGCAACAACAGCAGCAGTCTGTGCCTTCAGTGCAGTCCTTCCGCCAGGCAGAACAGCAGCAACCTCTATCGTCCCATCAAGGTGGTGGAGAGGATTGGGATGACACATTCCTCGCTACGCTTGGGAAGCAAGATGCGCGTCAGCTCAGAGAGCTGCTACTTCGATGCAATCCCGAGGTCATTATGCCCGCCAAGCGCGAGCTCACACCACTTAGTCAAGCAGTAGTCTTGACCCTTATTCATCGAGTAAGGCCTTCAAAATTTCTGGTTGCACGTAGTCTTGTATTAACGAGTGCATATATCAGCTTTCCGACTCGCTTGTTGAACTATCGTCACAGGATGAAGCCTTCAGGCTTGGGCTTTGGTGGTTGCAGCGGGCTGCATATACTCTTAACCCAAATGTTCGTCTTATCTCCTACCATTATTTTCTGGTTTTGGACTGCAGTATGACCTTCATTCCGCAGGATCCCGTAATATCTTCGTACATCGGTCCCGTATTGTCAACCGCACAGACAATATTGTCACAAACTTCCGCTCGTCTGCCTAGTACCCCTTCAAATATCGAGTCTCAGAACATGATTTCACAGATTCAACGCGCCCTTTCGATCAAGCCTGTATGAACAAAAAGACTGTCCCTTTTCTTTGTTCCTCTGCTCGATTTCCTCCCTCATTGCTCATCATCCCGTCCCATTCCCGTCCCTGCCGTGTTGTTCTCCATGTCTTTTTCATACCTCTCCCTTCTCTTCTGAAGTCTCTGAAGTCTCTCATGCATCACGTATGCATCACCCTTGGCTCTTGCTTGTTCCATTTTTTGTTGGCGGTTCATGATTGTTCTGTCCAAACATTCCTGTTACTACGTACGCCTTTTTATGTCATCCTGCTCCATTGCACGAGCACACGAGATTCCTTTTTTTGAAAATATCAGAAGACGTGCCTTCGCTCAACCACCTGGTCTGTTTGAGACGTTTTGGGTGGTACAGAATGTTAGTATATGTTGGCAGATATAGACACTGAATAACTGGGTGACCTTGCGAGCAAGGTGACTATCTGAGCTGGAGGAGGGGGAAGATCAAGACCCGCAGCGTTCATTTTTAAGTACGTATGCAGTAAGCCACAAATCAATCGCCCTGAGGATACTTTGAGTGGAAATCACAATGGAGGGTGGATAGCAAAGTAGATGAGATGTCGATCGGAATTGGCTGCGGGCCCATTCTGGTCGCAGTTCGCGCCTTCTTCTGTGGCTGAACCTTGATTAAAATAGGATTGCAGTCACCGGAAGCAAGCATGGTCCATGCCCCCATTACCGCACCTCTGGGTCGTCGCCATTCGTTTGGATGAAGAGGGACCTGTCTAATCAGCTCCATCCCAAAGCCATCTCTGGGAGAACTGACATTATTGGGCGTAATTGCCGCCCTTCGTTCCCTGATAATTTCCAAATTCCCGGTAGGGTCGGGTGTATTTTTTCCTGAGAATCTGTGAGCCGACCGCCATGCCTCACTCCAAGGTTTGGTTCATCACGGTGCGCATCTTGTCACTCATTACACTGGCCTCATCAACCGCACCAAGCCGACCTTCCCGTGCTCTGAATCACAGGGATGCTCCACTGGAATGGGGAAGATCATCGCTCGCGCCGCACTCAGCCGCGGCGACAAGGTCATCGCGACAGCTCGAAATGTCGCCAAACTTGATGACCTCAAGGCAGATGGCGCGTCTGTTATGGAGTTGGATGTCACGGTTGAATTTGAGGCGATCAAGGCTAAGGCAAAGGAGGCGGAAGCTATTTACGGTCGGGTCGACGTCGTGGTCAATAACGCGGGGTTTGGCGCCATCAGTCCCATTGAAGAACTTGGGTGCGTGCCATCATACATATATATATTTACGGGGCGTTTGTGACAGATGCATTGGGACCGCTATACAGCGGGGAAGGGTTTGCGATGCAGTACAAAGTAAACGTATTTGGCGTTGTGAACGTGACCAATGCTTTTTTACCGTACATGCGAACCCGGAAGGAGGGGACGATCATCATGATGGGCAGTCGATCTGGCTGGAGAAAGCTCAAGGTGGATTTTTCCTAATTGGTGATGCTTCGTAATTCCTTACTGATGGTATACCCAATCCAGATGTTCGGTGCCTACGCCTCTTCAAAGGCGGCTGTAAACAGTGAGCTCTCCACCGATGAATCAGGAAGCTTATTTATACCTATCCTGAACCCGCATCTTCCTAGTCCTTGGAGAGATTCTGGCGTTGGAGGTGGCCCCTTTCAACATCCGCGTGCTCACCGTTGTAGCTGGTGGCATCGCTACAGACGGACAGGTTGGGAACCCAAGCTTACGGAATGAGGCCACTTCTCGTGCCGACTTTGTGGGTATTGATGACTATGCACCAATACACGGTGTCCTAGAAGAATATCGTAATACCCTGGAGGGGAAGCAACTCGGAGATCCTGTCAAAGTCGCGGAAGTGATTTTGGACGTGGTCAGAGGCGAAGGCGTCATGAGGACTGCGGATGGTGGACTTCGGGAATGGCCTGAGCGGCTAGTGTTGGGATCGGATGCGGAGTATGACATCCGCAATACGGCGAAAAGCCACGAAAAGGGAATGGAGGAGTGGCACGACGTTCTTGTCAGCACAGATAGACGGAAATTTGATCCCTGATAGATGTGCGATGTCACGCAGCCTGCAGTGTATAGTAGCCAAGATGAGCGAAATAGTAAGCAGGAAGGAAAGCCAATCTTCCAGGGAAGAAACCCACAGTTAATTGGACATTGCCATTCAACGCCTGAGTTTCGACCTAACACATGGACACCAATCAAAACATGTCGCGAAAGGTCGCACTCACTGCAATTAAGTCTGCTGTAGGGCGCTTAGCACCACTCCCAGGGCCTGTTCTCAGTGAAAGAAATTTCTTCAGCTTCAAACTCCTGGGAGCACTCGGTGGGGTCCAGAATCCCAAAGTCTGCTTCCAACCCAGGTGTCAGGGGTCCTGGTGGGGCCGGTGGGAAGATTTGTCAGCGGTCCGGGTGTCCGGGGTCCATTGCGGAAAGTTCCGATTACGTCATAATGGTACGTTCCTCTTAGTCCAAAGCACGACGACGCAGAGAGGTAGCGAATGTAACAGCAGCCGAGTCGCAAGGGCCGGTTTGCTTCCGGCCGTCGTGTCGTGCGTCTCGTTGTCGCGCTGTCTGAGAGGTCACTTGTCTAAGCAACTAACCCACCCACGCAGAGTCATATCTACCGCCTTCACGCACCGAGATCGGCGAAGCAGTTGCTTCGCAATCTCTCACGTAGCCACGCCAGTAGATAGGACGAAGACAGCAGGTGAGGGCCCAGGTCTTGATGTGCGGAGCTGCTCTAGAGGGTACATTGCCACATTGGTGCAAGCTGCCTGTATATATTTTACCACTGTAACGTAGAATGTAGAACCAGAGTTCGAGGTCAGGGAGGTACCTAGATCCAGAGGGCCCAGCCTTGACTGAAATAGGATTGTAGGAGTAGGTGGCCACCGGAAGCAAGCATGGTTTCTTCAGCTCTCCATTAACCCCTATTACCCGCTCTGCGTTTGGGCGGAGGGCAGCCTGTCTAATCAGTTCCATTCCAGGCGTCTAAAATCCATCGTTTGGAGAGCTGACGTTGAGCATCCCCATGTTCCCATTTCAAAGTACCGGTCGACCGGGTGCATTTTCCACCGTCATGTCTCAATCTAAGGTTTGGTTTATCACGGTGCGGATCTGGTCACTCATTACAACCGTGCCAAGCCAACCTTCCTATGCGCTGAATCATAGGGATGTTCCACTGGAATGGGAAAGACCATCGCTCGCGCAGCACTTAAACGCGGCGATAAGGTTATCGCAACAGCTCGGAATATCGCCAAGCTTAATGACCTCAAGGCAGATGGCGCATCTGTCATGGAGTTGGATGTCACAGTTGAATTTGATGCGATCAAAGCCAAGGCGAAAGAGGCGGAGGCTATTTACGGTCGGGTCGACGTCGTGGTCAATAATGCGGGATTTGCTGCGGTCAGTCCCGTTGAGGAGCTTGGGTGCGCATAATCACATGCATATGTACGGGGCGCTTGTGATAGAAACCACTGATTCTTTTGGGGTGTTATACAGCGGAGAAGGGTTTGTGATCCAGTACAAAGTCAACGTGTTTGGCGTTGTGAACGTGACCAATGCATTTTTACCGTACATGCGAACCCGAAAGGAGGGGACGATCATCATGATGGGCAGTCGATCTGGCTGGAGAAAGCTCAAGGTGGATTTTTCCTAATTGTTGATATTTAGCAACTCTTTACTGAACGTATTTTTTTGCGCCCAATCCAGATGTTAGGTGCCTACTCCTCTTCAAAAGCGGCTGTAAACAGTGAGCTGTCCACTGATGAATCAGAAAACATATTTATACCCATCATCCACCTGGACCTCCCTAGTCCTTGGAGAGATTCTGGCGTTGGAAGTAGCCCCTTTCAACATCCGCGTCCTCACCGTTGTAGCTGGTGGCATCGCTACAGATGGACAGAGCGGGAAAGCTAGCCTGCGAAGTGAGGCCACTTCTCATCCCGACTTTGTGGGCATCGATGACTATGCACCAATGCACGATCTCCTGGAAGAATATAGTAACACCCTGGAGGGGAAGCAACTCGGAGATCCTGTCAAAGTCGCGGAAGTGATTTTGGACGTGGTCAGAGGCGAAGGCGTTATGAGGACTGCCGACGGAGGACTTCGGGAATGGCCTGAGCGGCTAGTGCTAGGATCGGACGCGGAGTATGACATCCGCAATACGGTGAAAAGCCACGAAAAGGGAATGGAGGAGTGGCATGATGTTCTTGTTAGCACAGATAGACGGGAATTTGATCCTCGATAGATGTGCAACGTCGCACAGCGTGCAGTGTAACAAGACGAACTAGTGTGTGTATGTAAATCTCAATTTATAAACTGCAAACAGGCTGTTCCCAAATGGCACCAAGGGTGCTCTGTTTCCCCAAGACAAGTATCATACATGAGGTCACATGAACAGTCAGTAGCAGCCATATTTAATATCCCCATATCGATGCCCAACTCCATTGGCATAAACCTGGGTGATAGGCCCAGATTTTCACTGGATTCCTTAGACAAGTTGGTGTATTTGTGAAACAAAATATTCCAGGGAAGAACGCCACAGCTAATCTGGCACATTCCCATTGAACGTACGAGTTCGACCTAACTAAACACATGGACGCCAGTCGAAACATGGTAGTGAAAGGTCCCACTCACGGCGATTAAGTTGTAAGACAGTTGGAAATGGAAAATGTTTGTGCTGTATTGTCACTAAACAATAAGTATCGTCATCGGATGTACCTGAGGCTCTCTCAGCGCTTTCTTTGACCACTGACCAAATGCTCTATTTCATCTTTTGTAAAAGTGGCGGCCAGCGATTCTTCTGTAGGGATCCTTCCTGGAAATAGGCGAGTTATTTTATGATTACCACGGAAATAGATTGCAGGGATAATCATGGTAAGACCCAAGGCCAGAAACGTCCTCTCACCGTCTAATGACTTTGAGAGCTGGAGGGAAGGAATAGTCTGGAATCAAGAAGGTGGGATCGCACTGCTGAGATATCCATTTTCGACGTACAAGTGGGCGTTTTCCCCTCGTACCTCCGCACACGACAGGGCTCTGGGCGCGTTGTGATAAGTCCCTGAGTTTTATAAGCAGGGATGCGCAGGGGTACGCAAGGATGCACAGGGGGTGAAGGGTCGATACCGAGTAGGGCAGGAAGACGGTGGACACGCTGAATTCCGCCAGACTTATGTGTCACAGCGTAGAGGATTTGAAAGGAAACAGAGAGTCTGCATGACCTTCCAATTTTCGAGTCCTGGGAGAGGTAGGAATCACTAACCATTGAAGACAGCCCAAGATTTGGGAACTGGGGACCAGGAATATGACGTAATGGTGCTTGAACGTCGTTATAACTGTCCAACCCCTAGAATCCATAACGGTGCATTCTTTCCGGAAGCCTATCGATATCTTCGGTACGATTACGAGTTGTGGGCCGGACCTGCTTGTCCGTTAATGTGCCGAGATCATGACCAACATGGGGTTCATCGCTCCATGAGCACAGCGACGGGCTAATTGCATCTGGCCCTGAGGCATTTAGGGACCCTCAGTAGATTACAAACACCGCTGTCATCAGCACAATAAGGTGATCGCGATAGGGTGAGAAATATCAATATCTTGTGGATGGAGGTCCTCAAAACCGCAGGTCGTAGATAAATTCTATGAGGTCGCGACAAACCAAGGGGACCGAGTCTGCACGGGGTGGAGAGGGGGTGTACTGTAGTTGTTAATTACTCAGAAGAATAAATTTGACCGCATCTTGCTTTATAACAAAGGAAAGCTCACGATATGGTTTAGTGCAAAGAGCGTGTTGATTTGGGTATCAAACTAACATATACGGTATGCTCAATGCCAGCCAATGCCGTGGGTCCGCGAGCGAGCTGAGATTACATCTGTGTGGCAGCGCTCTGTTTTCTCGATGCGGTCCTATCACATCTGTTGGAGCGGCATAAAAGGTACGGTCACGGTGACAAAAAGCCGATCTGGTCCTTGGAATTCACACCTATACGTACCCCCACAATTGGGTTTCGATCATGCCCAAGTTTCAAATGCGTTCCAGCGCAGGCTACAGAAACATCTTTCGCGTCCATGATTAGCTTTATATATCGAGCGCAATCCTTTATAACCAAGAATAGGTCCACTGGTGTCTACGGACAAGCGTTGGCTGCGGTAGTTGCTTCATTTGGGATCCGAATACAGTAATGCCTGACAGAATCGATGTGGGAGATATCTCTTAAGCGCACCCGCTCAACGTAAGAGAAATCCCTGTTCAGAGTCTATGCGAAACGAGTAGGAACGTACCAACCGATGTGTCTCGGGAGGAGGAGGGTCATGTCGATAATTCTGACGTGGCACTGGATGCGGTTGGTGTGTTGATGGTGGCAGAACGATTACGGAACTGGCATACGCTTCTGGGACTGATCACACTGAGAGAGAGCTGAGAACATTCTTGCGGTCATTCGCGAGTGGGAGCACGTTGTTGTCGCAGATAAAAAGTCCCAGGTGCCTAGAGTGTACGCAATAGAAATGTGGACAATTCCATAGTGGTAAATGTTGACCAGAGGGACTGAATATTGGTCCGAGGAGCGCACGAACACACGAGCAAACGAAATATCGCCAATCCATATGGGAAGAGGTACTGGCCAATTGTAGTGAGGTCAATAGAGGGGTGACGATGTCCAGTCTCCTTTCTCCAGATCTGATGCAGATGTGGCATGAACGCAAGGAGTCTCTCGCAAGCCAGTGTCCCCTCCGTGCTGCCTAGTGGTCGAGGGCGTACAGGTTGCCGTTGTCGCTGAAGACTGCTATAGTCATGTGACGGCGGCTTTGACGCACGCCGCTATCCCAAAAACTTTACGCTCAGTTTCTTCGTCGCCTAAGTGGCTGATACCATCCTGCCCCTGCCTACGAAATCCCTGTGGACCACATCCACCTCTGTCTGACGGTATTCTATCTTCTGAGCGGGCTGAGTATCAACTTGCTCCCCCTATGCAAAGTTGGTCCGCGTAATGCTCCAAATACGAGCTATACGCGCTACTTCCCTGTGTACCCCTGGCTCGTCTTTGCGACCTCTTGCTCCACTCCTTCCACATCTGCAACATGTTTCTCAGTCGCGTCAGAAGCTTGATTTCCGAGAGAACATTCCATCGTTCCGCCGCGCTCTGTCATCTCATGGGAACCCACAGCCCTCGCTTGCGAAGAAAGATGGATCACAGAGACCACTTTCACCTCCACCGCGAAAGGGAATTCTTGGTCGAATCCTACCCCCTACCCTCGTCCCGCCTCCGGATGGCGTCACCAGCTTTCGCAAACTTATAGCACTGGCTTATCCAGAGCGAAAAACCCTTGCATGTGCCATAGGACTGGTCAGCTTCCGGTCCCTTCCTTATACTTATCATCGATGAACCGTTCTTGTTTCTACTCAGCTACTAATATCGTCCAGTGTATCTATGTCGGTACCATACACAATAGGTCGATTGATAGATTATTTCTCTGCGAAAGATGCCGTGAGTCAAGTCCTTCGGCACTGCGTCTGCAGCCACGGCGGTTGACCATGGGCCTCCTCTAGCAATTGCTCTTGAATCTTCCGCCTTCCATCGCTCTGGCAGCTCTACTCGGGGTCTTCACCGTAGGTGCACTTGCAAATAGCGGGCGCGTTCTTCTAATGCGCCTGGCTGGTCAACGCATTGTGGCGCGCCTTCGCGAAAGGGCGTACTCCAGCGCATTACAGCAAGAAGTCGAGATGGTCGAAAAGGACCCCGGCGTGGGTGACATCATGAGTCGCCTTAGTACAGATACAAATATGGTTGGGGAATCGTAAGCTATCTGAAAAGGCCCTCTGATCTCAATCTCAATTCAATATTTTCTGACGGGGATCATATGCAGACTAACGGGGAATCTTAGCGATGGCTTACGGTCCGCTTCCTGTTGACTCTGCATCCTTGGAGGTGGAATTACTCAATGGTCTCTGTACTCAGGGCATTGGTAACAGCTTCTGTTGGCAGTAAGCGCCCACCCTATCTTTGAGAAGGGTATTGTTGATGATATTGGGGGCTATGCCTCTAGTGAGCTTGATGGTGTACTTGTCACCGAAGCTGACCTTGGTGATGCTTTCAGTCGTGCCGCCCATAGCACTTGGATCTGTCAGTCTGTCTCTTTCGTGTTCACCATGCCAGTGCCCACATGTACCTCTGCATATTTCACGCTTCCCAGTTTGTCTACGGTCGATACCTCAAAAAGCTGTCAAATAGGACGCAAGAGGCGTTGGGCGAAATGTCGCAGGTTGCCCAGGAGTCCCTTTCGGCCCTGAGGACTGTCCAGGCCTTCAGTGCACGGAAATGGGAGGAAAACAAGTTCAGCGAAAAGGTTGCAAACATCCTTGACTTAGGAAAGAAGGAGGCATGGGCCAGTGGGATCTTTTATGGTAAGCTTATCAGCCTATCGTTCCCCTGACTTGGAGGGCGTTGTCCACGCACCTCGCAAATTTATAGGTTCTACCGGCTGGGCCGGCAATCTAACGATCCTGACCCTGCTTGGATATGGTAGGTCCTCCGTTGGCCTCCAGAGAATCCCACTATCTAACATTCGTCAGGCGGGACGTTGGTTTCTCGTGGTGAAATATCTGTCGGAGATCTGACGAGTCTCTTGCTGTATTCTGCCTTCGTGGGCAATGCGCTGAGCATGTTAACGTACGTCTGCCTACTTCGCTACATGGCGTTATGGCGTGCCGCATGCTGACGCATTTCCATGCCGGAACAGATCATTCTTTGTGCGTATTTCTCTCATCTGTCCTTGCCTTTGATTCACATATGGGTCTATGCATTGTTCCATATAGACGACTCTCATGCGCGCCGTCGGCGCTTCTACTCGAGTTTTCTCCCTTTTAGAGCGAAAGTCTGCGATCCCAACAGACACAGGTGTGCAGCTCCCGCCAGGAATACGAGAAGGTGTTATCAAGTTCGAGAACGTGTCATTCGAGTACCCAAGTCGTAGAGGTATTTCTGTATTGAAGAACTTCTCCTTCACTATTCCCGTGGGAGGAAGCACGGCTATTGTGTAGGGGGGGCTCTATTCTTGGGGTTAGCGTAATTCCTACGAACTCACCCTGTCTATTCACACAGGGGAAGAGCGGAAGTGGTAAGAGTAGCATTCAAAGTTTGCTCTTGCGGTTCTACGATCCCACGTCGGGCCGAATTACGTTCAATGGGCAAGGTGCGTTTTCGCCCTACTTTCCCTTTCGAATAATAGCCGAATACCAATGGCTTCATTTGCATTGCAGATATTCGCGAGTTCAATGTTCATGCCTGGCGTTCAATGATGAGTATTGTTCCCCAGGATCCAGTTCTCTTTGCAGTACGTTTATACCCACGCGAGCTTGATGGGTTGTGTGGTTCGATATTGCTTACCTTCGTCTTTTATTAGGGCACCATCGCTTCAAACATCGCGTACGGTTCTCCTGAAACCCCTCGAGAGGAAATCGAGCGAGCAGCAAGGCAGGCAAATTGTGAATTTGTCTGGGATATGCCGAATGGCCTTGATACTACAAGTGCGTGCAACCAAGGATTCCCATTCTCCACAGTAACACGGCTATTTCTTTCGCTCCCATGGCTTAGTTGGTCGATCCAGCCTCAGTGGAGGACAAAGGTGGGGCGATTCTTCATACCCGCTTGTTTCTCGAGATTTTGTTTATAGGCATGATTTACCCTAGACAAAGAATTGCTATCGCCCGAGCCTTATTGAAGCGGCCGGCTCTGTTGTGCTTAGACGAAGCGACTTCTGGTGCGTGTAAATCAAATGAACCTCCGCCCGAAAATGTTCATTACCACGTGTTGTCTAATTGGATGCCGTTATAGCTTTGGATGCTGTAAGCGAGTTACGCGTGAATGAAGCCATTGAAAAGATATTGGAATCGAGGCACACGACCAGTATTATAGTGGCTCACCGCCTCTCTACGATTTCTCGGGCTGAACGCATAGCCGTATTGGAAGGTACGGGAAACACACACTCGGCTTGGTCTGTCCAGAACTACTAAATCTCATTGCCATATTTGTATCCTTCGCTTCGCAACAGACGGTGCTATTACAGAAGAAGGCCCATACAGTTTATTGGTGCGGGACATCGTTTCCCTCTTCGCCAAGGATCTTATTAACCATGGGGATTTGCACATGGCCGGCGATTGAATGTTCTTTTCCCGATCCAGGCATTGCGAGAAAACTCTCGTTTTAGAGCCTTGATGGATGCTCAGCTACAGGCTGCAGTCCAGGATAGAGATGCTCTGAGCTCATATTCAAGTTCTCTTGATGGGCAGGGGCAAGTGGCGGAAGAGCCTGGGACTGGCGCTGTTGATGCCCAGGGTGTTGATCTATTTGATACTGGAAAGGCACAAAAGGTGGAAGAAGAGACCCCCTTACGATAGGATCCTCGACAGGGCGCGTGGGCCCAGATAAATACGTGTACGATTGTACACCCGAGTCAGGTGCAATCAATAATTCCAGCTCCCACACCCTTTTACACTGCCAGGTTCAGCGATCGAGGGTGTATGCACAACCCTTTGGCTGTCTATTAAGATCAAGACTATACAAGTGTGCTGTAGATGAGGGTGCAAGTCAACAACACAGGGTGATCCTCAGGGATAAGGTACACTGATGACATTTGTCTCATCAGTACATGCTGCGATGATACTGAATGGGTGGACACAATGGGTATATGTACAAGATTACAACCAGTGAGGGCGAGCGGCGGATTCCGGCGGTGTAGAGCATCTAGCCCTGGATGGCTATCTCGAGCCCACTGGTTCGCCCGCTTGCTCTCGCAGATAGTCGTACACGACAGAAAAGTCCTTTTCGCCGCGCGGCATTGTTCCCGTGGATGTGGTGGACTTGCCGGGGGGCCCGCCTTTGGGAGCATCAGGGTGGGCGGCGCGATCTCGCCGCGGTTCCTCGTCGGCCGCAATCATTTGTGTGTACACCTCCATGGCCCGAGCACCTATAGGCAGAGGAACGGCGACGGGTCTAGCAGCGTCAGAAGCGAGCAACATGTCCTAGAAATCCAAGGCCAGAAAAGAAAGCAAAAAGCAGAAAAGAACATTCATTGGCGTTAGTAGTGAGCTCAAGAGACGCGGGAAAATAATGTAAACGGTGAAGTGAAGAGTGAGGGAGATGTCGAACTGAACTTTAAGCATAAGTTTGCTGGCGAATCCGCCAGCATAGCCTCGCTCGCATGGGGGCGATTTATCTTTCAAGGCGCCCGGGACGGGATTATTGACCTCGCTTGGCCAGGATCTACCTTGCCAAGGGGGACATCAGCGGCATAGCGAGTTGCTAATTTAGACGTGCGGTACCGGTTGAGCTATTGATGATGGAAGCAAGCAAGTCTGGTGTGAGACCTAAGGATGTCCCTAGAAGCATCCCTTCAGCAATGGCGATCTGATTTATCCCCTGTAAAGAGTCAAGAACAAAAGGGGAAAAGGTAAATTCCATCAGTATTCTTTTCGTTCCCTAGCCGAGTCATCGTTGACGTAGCGATACACGGAATGAGGCGTACAAGTACATGATTATTGCAGAGCTTGGCAATAAGACCGGTCCCTGATCCACCACAATGTATAATACGTTGGCCCATGAGCTCAAGGTAGGGCTTTGCAATGTCGAATGACGCCGAGGGGCCTCCGACCATGAAAGACAATGTGCCAGCTCGTGCACCCACAACGCCTAAGGGGCAGCACCTTGAGTGGAGGTGATTATATGATACCCCTCATGAGGAAAGGGCACACCTCCTGATACAGGTGCATCGACAATCTGTCCCCCAGTTGCTGTCACTTGTTCTGCCACGCGACGCGCTACTTGCACGTCAAGGGTTGTAGAATCCACGAAGAAGCGTGGGCCATCGAGGCGAGATGAAAGCGCCTGAAGAACACCAGCGTCTCCGAGGTATACTTTCTTGACGTGAGGAGAAGAGGGGAGAACGGTAAAAATTGTGTCGGCGTGACGCGTTACCCTGTCATGCTTGAGAGGGTGAGGTAGATCTTTGACGTAAGGGAAGGTGGAACGCACTCAAGGGGAGAATCGACAACGTCAAGCCTGCTCTTCGGCTAGCTTAGTGGCGAAGAAGGCAGAGAGCTGATTTACGCTTGCTGAATTGGGATCGCAGACTACAAAGGAGGAGGATGGCTGAGCCTTGGCTGTCTTGGAGAAGAGATTCATGGCCATCTCAAGCCCCATTTGGCCCAGGCCTATGAACCCGAGACGAGTGATAGACATGGCTCTTGGGTGGCTGTTTTTGCCAATTGCATCCGCGGGGCTAGCCGGGAGTTTCGCGTAATGCCACAATACAATATATATGGAAAGCAGGCCACAATCAAATATCAATTGCACATCAGGGTTATTTTCGCTCATTTTTTTTACAAATCTCGGATAATTAGCTCTATATGCCATCGATCGGCCGTTTTGCACACCTAGCCACGACTGAGAGATTACTTAAATTGCTAATTTCAAGGATCCACAGAGACCAGAGCATTTCGATACGGAATGGGCCGTGTGCGCCTGGTAGCCTAGAAAGGGATTCAACGCTTGAAACGTGGATGTTAAAAAAATGCAAGGGAAAAAAAAATGAATTATATGGAGTAACACAAAGCAGAGTATGAGAGGGTCACGGAAGAGGGAATCTGACAAATTACTGGGAGGTGACAGTGGGTGAAGGGTGTGTTCCTGACCGAAAGGTGAGACTAAGGTGACTGCTACAGGCCCACAGGCGCCCTATTTTGTGGAGGGCTGGCCGATGAAAGATAACTCCGCGGACTGCGGATGTGAGTCATAAGTAACCCGGGGGCGAAGCAGGCGACGGACGACGCGTAGGCGCTTGGGAAAGTGCTCTGGAAGTCGCTCGAGTAGGCGCCCTCGACGTACGATGGCGACGACCAACGCGTCTCGGGGACCTCGTCGGCCCTCCCGTCGACCTCCGACAGCTTGTCGACGGACGATCTTCCCGGCCCTGAGAGACAGATACAGTCCCTGCGAAATACAAATAAACAATTGTTTATTCGCTTCTGGAAGAGAGTGGAGAATAGCCACTTTCGCTTTTGTCCGGGGCGGTTTTCTTTCCTCTACATAAAAGTCAACAAGCTAGCTCACAAACCCAACTAGTAAATTTCTCCTCCCATAATCCCTTCTCCTTCCCATGGCACACAAGCCCCGTGTCCTCATTCTAGGTATGTGCCCCGTCGTCCCTCCCAGAGTCCTTCTCACTGCTCATTGCCATAGGCGGTCTCAACGTGTGTGCACCTGCTCTGCTCAACTTTCTCGTCCCCGACAATCAGGAGCCCCTTGTTTCCGTGCGTTTCTTCCTCCGGCCCTCCATTAGAGAGATTTCCCACTCATGGGCCACACTTCAGGCTGTTCTGGTCGCCGACAAGTATTCCGTTCACCCACCTACGACGTACCTACTCCACCTCTTAGCATTCCTCACCCACCCCATATCTCATCCATTTTTCTATGATAGATATCTGGGCTCCCGCGTTAAAAAGACCTTGCAAAATCCTATCGTGCGGTATCGACAGGCAAACCTAACGAACCCGACCACAGTTGCCTCTGTCTTTGAGCCCCAGAAGGCCAACCCCCTTGGGAGTACGTCTTCGACTTTGCGGGCGAGATTCGGTACGATCGATCGGACGAAGTATACTCGCTCATCCCCGTCTTCCTCCCCGATAGACCCTGAATATTTTATAACGTAGATCCATCTGTCCCAAACCACCAAACTGGTTCAAATCCTCGGCCTGGAAGCCGCCAAGCGCAAAGTTCGCGCATATGTGCGCTGCGGACATCATATGTATATCACTCCTCTCGAAAGGGTGTCAGCAGTGAGAGGGACCCTATCCCACCTGCCGGCGTCCGTGGTTACTGGTGGCATGAGGCCGCCAGAGCCTTGGCTGCTATCCCAGAGTGAGTTGCTCTCTTTGTTCCTGCATTGATTGCCAACTTTTTTTTCCTGCCAACAGTCTTAATCTAGTCGTCCTGAGGTGTGCAGCGACGTACGGCCCACAACAGATATTCGGGACAGGTTGGCTTCTTCCTCATCGCCTTCCGATTCTTAGCTGACTCAGTGGAATCCTTCAGTTACTTCGCGGATTGTAATAGGTCGAGTATACCAACATATAGATGCTGAAATGAAATATCTGTAAGCAGCTCCCTTTTTCCTGAAGATGACGCCCTAAATGCTGCTTTAGATGGCGTAGGCATCCATCGCTTGACCTTGCTCTCCTCCGTGTTTCTCACCGCAGATATTTATCAAGCGCTACGGTTCAATACTCTCCACTCCGAAGATGTTGCCGCGGCAATGTTTCACGCTGCCAACTGGATGGCTGGCATCGGGCGTCCTGAGGCAAATAGGCTTGCTGGCGAAGTCTTCCCCCATTTTCCGGCCTCAGACTCGTCTGTTGAGGCGCAGGCAAACGCAGTGGTGAGCATTGCGGCCAAACCAGTTGCTCCCTACTTTAATGTGGTATGCATTCTTCGTGATCTCCCTCCGTCACGATGCGATGAACCCATGTTAAATTCTAGGTCGATGATACCGATACTAATCTGACCCTTGCGGGCGGTATAATCGCCGAGGTCTTCGGGATCAAGTTTAGCTTTTATGGTATTCTCGCTAGTGTCGCCCTCAAGGTGTGACTATTTGGTAATCTTTCTCACTTTCGTATTCTCGCTTATCTCTAGCTACGCATTCCACCACCTCCGCGCCGTCCGATTACCGGATCGATCAACGCACCGTACCTCAATCGAATGGTCGCGATGATGAGTGGGATTTCGAGAGCATGGTAGAAGATATTAACGAAGAACACATGAAGCCCTGGACCGAAATCATTCTGACCTCGAATCCTCCAGTCCCCAACACGCCCCTCACTGCGTTCGTAGACGCCCACAACCTGGCCAAACACAGCGTCGCATACAGTAATGAGAAGATCAAACGCGTATTGGGATTTACCCTTCGCCACCCCAAATTTACTGCCGATGAAGTGCGTGCCGTCATCGATAGTTTTAGAGAAGAGGGAACGTGGCCTAATTAGGTGAGCCGCCCCCTCGGGTGCCCTCATGTTGATAACATTCATTCATTTCTCGGGGATCTCCCCTACTATGTTGCCCAATGTTTTTTGGATTGTGTTACTGACATGTTCCTGACGACAGCTCCATTTCGGCTGGATTCCTCGTCGCCTTTTTAATATCAGTACAAAAGACCCATCGTTCTGGTTAACTAAACGAATTACACCCTGCCCGCTCTCGATGCTTCTGTCCTCATCCATAACAGATGGGGCACCCTTTTTTTTTGGGTTTTCTAATTGTCATCCCTTGATTTTTGCTTCCGTCGCTTCTCCTTGTCTCTTCGTTTGCTCATTTCGCTGTGCTTGCGCAATGCCCCCTCCCCCCCAAACCAACCAACCAACCAATCATCATCTATTGTACTTTAACCCACAACAACAATTATCCCTCCATTTTTTGTAAGTGTTCTATTAATTCCCCTTCTCATAATCCCCACCCTTTTTTTTTCTTTTCCCGATCATCTCCCTCTCCCGATGGTGGAAGGACCAAAATAAAATAAAGAAAGAAAGAAAATTGTTGTCCTCTGAATCCAAAATCGATCCTACCAATCTGGAATTGCACTACTGCACATGATTCTTTTTTTCTTTTCCGCGCGCGTCGATTCCCATTTCATTTGCTCTAGCGTTATAATACGGCTGCTGGCTTTGGTTCTGCCGCTTATCATATCATATCGCATCGTATCGTATCGTGAAAGACAAGAGAAGAGAACGGGTGGTCATGCGCCACATGGTCGAAAAATGAAAAAGCCCTGCATACAATGAGTTGGATATTTTGTGGGATAACTGTGGGGATATGAAGATATACCAATTCCGATACTCCCCCTCCCAGCAAGCTCCCCCGAACGCATACTGAAGCGAACGCAGGCCAAAGGAAATTATATCGAAAGTACCACGGTACTGGACGTACATGATATTGCAGGATCTACACTAACGGGTTATTATACTATAAGGGGATAGTCTAGCTCATACCCAAAAGACATTCCCTCCCCGATCGTCGCTCACTTACTCAAGGATTAATCTTAACCAGGAAAAAAAAATTGCACAGTAAGGGGCCGGGAATACGGCTAGAATAGCAATAATGGTCCGGCTGATGGTACCCAAGGCCATACACCTCCGTGTCCTGACCCATGGCATTCGGCGTCCGGGGTGGATTGGTCACTTCGAGAATCGTTGCTTGACTCTGGAGTAAAGGCTTGTACTGTCAATGTACCACACTGGCGACCCGCTGTCATCGATCTATGTATGGGCATGAGACCATCGTCAGTCCTGCTCGAGGTCCGTAATGCCAAAACCACATTAGCACCTACATACGAGAACTTGTAGGCCTCGGTGTGTGCTTGATCCTTGCGAACGAACGGTTCTCGGTTCCTTTTCCATCTCGTCCTATACATCCAAATCGCACCCGCATTCACTGGCTTGTCACTAAATGTAAATACACATGCGATGTGGTCCACATTCAGTTCCACCCGCAGAGACCTCGATGAGCGCCTTCCTTCCATCCTCGTCAGAATTCGAAACGGAGATGCCTGGCGGTACTGCGGGTTCCGTGGAGTTCGTTCGGTCTTCAAAAGCCCAATAGTCCAACAAGTCGCTGGCCCTGTGCGAATTCGCCCAGTCTTTCTTCGCTGTTGCGAGCCCGTGGTGTAGTGCTATCGACCACGCCAAAACAATCTATTTTCGGCCTTCTTCGCCCAATGGGTTTATTTCGGCGGCCACGCAATCTCCAGTGGAGATCTGATGGGGATATGCCAAAAGAAGGCCCGATGTTCCCGTTAATTTGAGGTACATTGTTCCCGCGGATGGGATTCCACCTATTGGTGACGAGGTCAGGCGCAGCTGAGATGGGAAAACAAATATCGAAACCACGAGGGGGGGGAGGGAGGGGGGTAGTACTCCTCCACGGTTTAGGAAGGGATGTTCAGTCCGTCTCCGCCCCCCGTTTTCGTGCCCATTTCTTGTTCACATCTTGGGGTGAGGTGTGTTATCTCCAGGGGATTGACACTTGTACAGCTGGCTTGCATAACGTCGTCTGGGCGGAAGACGTGCGACTCAGTCGAAGCGTCAAGGAGGATTTGGGATGGTGGGGCATGGTGGTACTGGCAACCGGCCAAGCCATTCACAAAGTTTGTGAGACTTTGTGGAGGGGAGCTCACACTCTCGTCAGAAGAAGCATGCCTTTACAGTGGACCAGTCGGGATAGTCAGAGCCTGATTTCGCATCCACGGTAAACGGTCGCAAGAACACGGTTCATTCGACGATAACGGAAGCCCCAGATATTAGAAAGAGAAAATTTGTCCATCGCCCGATGGTGAAGGCAAAGCAGAGGACAGCGTGGCCGGGATTCTGGAACATTATGCGGAACAAGTAGTGGTCTAGAAGACGATCCACCGGGCATAGTGCCGGTGTGGTAGGCTGCCACAACGCCGCCGACACCCTGAGAGAAAACGCTCAATAGATAGCGTGTGTCTTATCATGCGCTGCCCATTAAGGCCAAACAATCAAGCGAGATGTCTTTCCAAAGCAGCCCCAGGGGTATGGAAAAGAGATGACCAGAGCATCCACGTCCTCTCTTTTACTTCGTTGGCCCAAAACTGCGTGGGGATTGGGGTTAGAGGATGATTCCCAAGGTCGTATCAGCGTAACGACGGAATTCAGGTGTAGTACAATTATCGTGTAAGGTACCACGAAGAAGGGAGAGTAAACAAACCCCGGAACAGGCATCATAATCCGGCTGCGTCCGGCGCCAATTAGAGCCAATCCCAGACCGTTTACAGCCATATTCCTAAGGGATCATCTTCCCACGTGTCGTAACTCCTTCGAACACGTTGCGAGCGAAGATATAATGAAATCAATACCATGACCCTGGTGAGAAAGCTGCACATCGCTACCATTCGTGAACATATCCAAAATCAGAGCCATTACTGATCGTGGACTGATTCATTCTGTGGTGCCAGAATCGGCTCTACTACTTCGATGACTATGTATCATGCTGGTCGCGACTGGTAGTCTCGTAACCAGACCCTCTTATCAGAGGCTCTGGTTACGAGACTATGAGCGAATAAAAACGAATAATAGCCTCGCAACCTCTGCCAACTAAAATCCCCTATCTGAGGATGTTGTATTGTTGCATCTCAGGCTCAGGGTCTGTTCTTCGCGGGTGGGACTCTGAAGGCGAAGGAGACAGTTGATTAATAACTACCAGCGCTAATATGAGATATTATAAAGCAATTATCACCATTCGGAATTCCAGAATACGAACCTTGTCGAGATCATGCAATTCTGCGCGAAGCAATGCTCACCAATCCGGACGGTACGCCTTCGTAAGAGGGCATTGTGTGATGAAATACCACTACGCTTACACCACTATATTCTTGACACCACACTGGGCATCGTCCTATCGTAACCATCACCAAATTATTCGCCTGTGTATAAGCGAGGTGAGAATTTAGGATTCATTGAGGACATAGGAATCGGGGGTGCACAGTATATCCATAATATGGGATAGTGGCTTCCCCCGAAAAGCCGAAATCTAGCACGATGCGTGGACGAAGCCACCGAAGGAACTGGTAGAAAATGAAATAGGGGTTTGAAATAATGGTTCGAAACTATCTGTCTATTCTGTGGAATACGGGTAATCAACGGAGCATACCAATCATCATGAGTTACCTGAAGTGCCTGATGCATCATGGCGGTCCGGCAGATATACACATATTACGGAGAAGGCCTTGGGTCTGACATGATATCATTTGAACTAGAAGCTGCGGCTAAGCAGGTTGGATACGAATCACCAAGGATGACTTCGTCGATATGTATCCTTGATAATCGAGCCCTTGAGCTCCTAAAAAATAAAGAGAAGGCCCTACCCGTCGTTAGAGATTTTCCCCAAAATGACAATGAGGCAACCAAGAAGGAGCAATGGGACTTGGGATAAACCATGTAGTGGTATGCACTTCTCAGCATGAAATGTGCGTTCTTGTTACTTGGAAACAGGAAGGGCGTTTCCACAAGAGATCCTAATTTCCGTGAAAAATAATGGAACTATATTGACTAAAATGACATCCTGCAGCGAAATGGTGTAGTGCCGATCTTGAGCGAGCCTACGACAAGTCGGAATAAAAGGAAAACCTAACCTTAGGGCTGAATTCAAGCTAAAAATCACAACCTATATTCGGCAGTCCGGTGTAAAGGATGTAAGTGGCGGCGAGTGTGGATAGTATTACGTAAGAGATGTGGTTACTGTCACGGGTCACGCTCTTGCGTCCTCGCCTCAATCGTCGGTCCTCACCAATTGGTGGGCTGTTTCGGCCCTAACTGGATCGTTTCCGAGAAAATATTTGCTGAAGAGTCGCGGCCAGGTCTTTAGTGACATTTTTCTATTGTAACATATCTACGCCATCGCTGCTGATGATCTTGAAAATCGCTGAAAAATATGCTTAATCAAGAAAGGATCGATTTGTTTTATCCAATATCTGCCATCCATTTCAGTACCGCTGCATCGCCACTTCGTGTTTCAACAATTGCCACTCGTGTAAGTCGTGTTTCGTTCCTCCATTCGCCTCCTCCTGGAACCATATTAAATCGCATACTTGACCAGGATACGCGTAAAGGTATCCAAAATTATCTCAATGCTTCAGCCGAAACCTTGCCAGGCAACCAAAAATACCTGAAGTTCATTGGTGATGCTAGACTAGTTAGAAGACTTCGGCAAAGACCGTGGGCGTGAAACCGCTCCGCACTATTCATACTTTTAAGCTACCATCATGTTTAGCTCTCGAAAAGCAGCGTCACAACATAATAAGGAAGGAAATCCACGAGATACCGTCAAGACGTTTGTTTCCGCACGTATTAATATGTGACATCCTGGGCCCTTCAGTTCCTGATCCTGTTCAATAGGAAGCTCCAGCTGCGAGATATGTTTTTGACAGCCCTGAACGTGATGCGCCCTGGGCTGAATTGTGTAGGCCGGGCCCGGGGGTGGGAAGCGGTGCATACAGGTTCGTATCCCATTGGCCTGGTATCTCGCAGGCGGCAATGACGACGTCCCACATATATATTTCGTTCTCACCTGTAGTTTCCCATACAGGTGGCTTTGCAATCCAAAGCCCTATTCTCAACAATGCAGGTACACTCATAGCACCATGATATTTTTTGATATTTCTGTGTCCCATCCCTTACCCCAATGTATTATTACAGAACTTGGGGTTCTATTGTGCATTACCCTTCGACCCGAAACACACCGAAATCGAGTGCACAATGATCCCGAAATGAGATTATCAGGGCACTCGAGATGTGGATTATCGATACATGGAGGTGATTGTGAGATATAACAAGAAAAATCGATATGCAACGCCATGCCCATGCAAAGCAGCAATATTGTGCTGCAAGACTAATGAAGCCATCATTCAGTAACGACATCAACTGCAACGCTCTGCGTAGAGGCTGCCAATATGCCCATATCATCGATCACACCATCTCTGACCAGCCCATCAAAAGCATCGAGTGGCAGTCCTTTCTCCATATTAATGCGCTGGCGCTCGGCAATCTTACGCCTGTCCTCGGCAAATATGAGGTCCAGAGTGGCAAGAACCAACTCCTGCTTAGCGCGCTTAATCTCGGCGGAAAGTCGAGCTCGGTCGTCTGCAGCCTTTTTGCCCACTGCAATGACCTCTGCGATCTGCAAACAAAAAGAAATCGGCAAGACTCAACAATGAGCACAAAGAGATGATTGCTCTTGCCTCCGCATCAAGTTTAGATGTCAAGGTCGGCCTTCGTTTTGCCGCTGGGATGTCTGACAACGATCCCACTTTCTGTCCATCCTCGGTTCCATGGGCGTCGCTCACAGAATTATAATCAGATCCTTGCTTATGCTCTTCTGCGATTTCATCTCCTTTTGATGTCGAAGGGGACATTGATGATTTGGTCAATGAGGGATGAGATTCTTGATTTTTGGCCGCTGGGGCTTGGGAATGCGGTGACTGGTGTTGTACGGAGGGTGCGAGACGCGGGAGCACTTCTTTGACCTGCGGTCTCGAGTCGCCAGGGGGTGGACTCGCAATGGGAGGCGAAGACAACTCGCGTTTTTTTGCTTGATTATTGTTGTTTGTCTTGATATGGTCTTCTAATTCTCCAGGACTTAAAGGGAGGGGCTCCGTAGGCTGGGCCGGAGTAAGTGAACGCTGACGTCGCGAAGAATGGCGAGCGGATGGCTCCCCACGAGATTCAGGATGGTCTTCACGATGTGGCGACCGAGATCGGGATTTGCGTGGGGGAGACACCCGACGCCGTGGACTATGCGCCCAGTCACGAGGGCGAGGGGAACGTAGATCTAAGTACTGCCTCTTCAGAACATCTACGCATAAAATGTGGGAGTTTAGGCTCTACCAGGTACATAGCGGTCTGGTGAACGTCGTCGTGGAGGAGTCGGCGGCCGGTTGTAACGCCCATTCGATCGCCATTCTCGATGACCTACAAATTAGTAACTCCACATTGAGAGGACATGAATATTATTCGAATTCACCTGGAGAGTTTGAACGTTCACGCCACCGACGGTGATTCTCTGGCTCACCGTACCGAGTCGGGGGTCTATCTCGCTCATAGTCATAACGAGGATATTCAGGGCCACGTTCTCGTCTCCGTCGCTCCATATCCAATTCTCGGTCTGGTTCAGGAGGCCACCGACCCGGGGAAGGAACGTAACGATCGTAGCGGTCCCATTCTCGTTCTCTTGTTCGATCCCTATCGGAAGGGCGGAGGTACGTGTCAGGTTCTCGGCCCCTAGAATATGGGGGTGACCGTGGTCTGTAACGCGAGGCCCCGTTAGCTCTCTCTCGTGATCTACTCCGGTTCAGACGCGGAGAGGGAAGTCTCCGATGTGGAACGCTAGGAGAAGACGGCCTGTGGCCTCGATGCGGAGTATTTATCGAGGAGGGGACTCCTGGAGGAGTAGGACGGGGCGGTAACCCACTCATGCACAGTTGGCCTAATTGTCGTTCACAGCTTGAGTGTCACGGGAGTTTCCGATGCATGCGAATTTGCGAAATGCTTTTGCATCCGGCACCGGGGGCCTCGGTCAATGAATCCTCCAGAGTGATATGAAAAGTGTTAGGTACTATGCTAGCAACTGATAATTCAGTAGATGCTTGAATACCCATGCAGTATGGGAACTGTGAGTTGGGAAAGAGACCCCAGGGTCGGCTACGCTGAGAAGTACCGTTTCACAAAAGTGTCTGGATAGAGCTACTCATGGATAGTGGACATGACTTATTGAAATGGAAGGCGAGGGATATTGGGGATGTAAGGTGACGTCCCGCGAAGGGGATTTGGCACGGTCTTCTCCAAGGTCCTGCATGCACCATGCCAATTACTGTAAGAATAGATAGATACACTATCCCTAGAATGTTGGAGTAAGAGCATCCACAGTGCCATGGGACCCATCGTTAAGTGTGCTGAAAAATCACTGGGCTACTCAACAAAAGCTTGGTGGCAAAAGGTGTGCGAGTCCCGCGACTGAGACAGAGTCGGATAGATTGATGGACCTCTAAAGAAATAGTGGCGGATCCCAGGAAGAAATTCAAATGAGCAAGGGCAACCTTGAATGTAGTAAAGGTTCAAGAGCGCACTCCCGCTACATCGGAGGATGCAGTAGGGCACCCTGATTGCGGGCCTGCGTCTCCCTACTTGAAACAAATATTAGGGGAGCAGGGAGACCGAATCTTCTTAAAAGGGGAGAGTGGAATCAATAAATATACAGTTTCTAATATCCAAGGTCCTTGATGAGCCACGTTCTGCGATTGGCTGGGCCATTACAGTAAACAGATGCACAAAGCCTGGGTTGTGGATACATGATGAGTTCGAAAATGGAAAGGTCAGGATGGGACACCGATTAATTTTCCATCGATTATTGTCCCTGCTGGCAGATTATCCAGAAAAGTGAACCCAGGGGCTACCATGGGTGTGCGTGGCAGGGAAGTAATACAAAAAGCGACCGGAGTTTACCGAAGGGAGCTTCAGTATTTGTTCCTATTCTGCAAACATCACTCCCTCGCGGTGTACCTGGAGTCTCTGGAACACTGATGCATACACTGTTACTCTGACTCTTATTGTGACACCCAAATAGAAGGAAGGAAGGAGGTATGAATACGCTATCGCCGAACAATAGTGCACAAAAAGAAACCATGGCAATAATACCAGCCACCGCCAATCTCATATAGCCCTTTCTGCCTTGTTCGCCTTGATTTCTCATACCTTGCTATACCCCTTGTATTCCACCTTTTCTTCCTTCATGCTGCTTAATCTTCTCTATTACTCGACTGGTGCGAGTCTTCTTCCGTTCGTGGTGTCCCATGCATCGGTACATCAGCTCTGTCTCTTTCTTGGCTTGCTGCTGAACCGGAATATTTCTGTACAGATATACCATCCAAGCATGTGGGGATTCAATGCCACGGCGGATACTCCATTCTATGGTGCGGGTGTCCCAGGCTTAACCGATAATCGCCCTGTCGTGCCCCTCATTAACCGAACCTTCGAGCAGTGCGTATCATATGTATGTTTTCCCGATTTACAACCGCGTGATCCTCATGCATAGTTGCTTAGGTGGTGGTTCCATGGGTATCCGAATCTTCCACCCCATCCGGAAGACATTATGCAACTGCCTGCTGGGGGGTCTCAGAGTGTCGAGATTGCCTGCGACAAGCAGTTTACGTCTTATTGGGCAATGACGGGCAGCGCCACGGACCAATCCACTGACTCGCCGTGTCGTGAGTCCTGATCCTATACCTATTTTCCCTGTCTCTGATACTAATTCGAACAGCCGGGAGTCCTACCGAGCAATTTCATACATCTGGAATTGACGATCTTGGTGGATGTGCACTGGCTATCGCATACCAATCCAATGCATCTCTGGTGACTCCTGCGGATTTCACCGTCTTTAGTGTGAACCAGACGTGCGTGTGGAAGCGCAATACCGAGTTTCAGGTGCCCGCTGCTATGCCTCCCTGCCCAAATGGGAAATGCACTTGTGCATGGTTTTGGATACATCGAGAAGACGCAGGATCAGAGCAAAGTAAGTTGCATTGGTGCTTCCCATCGTTTCCCTCACGTTTATGTTGGCATTGATTCCTTGTAGATGTGCGTCCACTTCTAGGCTGAGCGGTGACACTAGTGATTTACAATTTTCTCTAGTACATGATCGCCTTCCAATGCAACATCACTGGGGCCACTGGGACCCAACCGGTGGCCAAAGGGAATCCGGCGCGCCGGTGTGGGGCGGACCCGAAAGTGAATAAGCCAGCAGATCCGTCGAACTGCACGGTTGGCGCCCGCACACCGAGCTATTGGTTCCAATACGAACAGAATAACGTGCGCGTCTTTTCTCCAGGATAGTCTTCGTTGCGATGATACTGATGAACTAGCGGTACAGTTCTTTGAGGATGCGATGCAGCCACCAATCTATACAGACCTCTACGGCTGGACCGACGGTGCTCAACTTGACATCTTCCGCTCTGTACCGTTTGGAACGACACCTAATACTACAATACCCGATGCCACGACGCCCAATGCTACGACTCCCTCGTCAACCACCGTGTCCAGCCTTGCGCAGCCCTCGTCGACGGCGACATCCACTGCACCTACGTCGAGTCCATCTACTACCCCCCTTCCATTACGAGCTCCCGCCGCAATTTGGTGCGCGTTGTTTCTATCTTTATTTCGACTTTGACACTCATTCATTCCTGGTTCGACTATTTAAAGTCTGCGACCATTATCGCCGTCACGTACATCGAATATGATGCAAGTCCTCGCAGACGCCATCGGACTTGGTTCACTGCGGCGACGGCGGCCCCAGCGGCGCTTGCGCAAGGTTGAATGATGGTTTATGATATATATACCGTATATTCTGTTCGTTGTTTCCCCCTAATCAGATCCTCTAGACCTCTTACCATCGTAATACCATAATAATGTACACGTTTCGTGTTCCCTCGGATTTGTTCATGTATAATGTGTGATAATTCAATCGTGGGTGATTGGCAGTTTCTGAGTTTAATAATCCGACAGCTATTTAGGTATCACTGTGGGTGTTGCTTGCTCCAGGTCGCTTATCTGAAGACGTGTAACTTTTTTTTGCGGCTTGATTCTTCGCCACTCTGAGCATGGGGTTGTTATCGATGTGCCTTGATGTCGCTTGGACTTCCTTCTCAGATTCCCAGCAACCCCTAGGCTGCAGCTGCCTAGTAGATAATCAGCCTTCACACCCCTTGCCATCTCGTTACTATCTTGTGGTATGTACAGTGACACTTCGAGACCCCTACTACTTCGTCAGTGGCCAATACTTTTGGGACCGGCGCTCTTCCACCAGAGTTATGGGCTTTGATATTCGAGTATGCGACTTCTATCTCACGGTTTTTCTATGCCCGAATGGCACTACGGCCTGCTTACTCCATTCGATGAAGCGCACCTCGATGCTCGCGATACATATGAGTCCTTTGCGTTATCCATGGGTGCGTCACGTGTGAATCCTATAGAAGAGGATACGCTGGACATTACCCATTTTGTCCACCCGTAGCGACGAAGAAGGCTATCTCACTCGTGTCGAGAGGATGGCATCAGTTTTCTGCAGGTTTGATGTTTCGGCATATAGTCATCAGGAGGACGACCCAGCTGTCGGCTCTAGTGTACTTATTCGAAGCTAGTAGGGCTGTCGCGAAGAGGCTCGGCGCGCCTGCGGTCGGTCTAGGATGGTGGGTCACGCACATCAAGCTCATTGCTATGGATTACGGTGTTGCACCATCGAAGCACGAGGCCAGAGCCACCACGGAGATAACACAATCTCGATTTCCGAAGGAGGAAATTTCTTGTTTTACTTGCGCCGCCTCTTAGCGTGTTGTCCACGCCTCGAGGTATTGCTTGATGCCGCACCGTACGCAATTGACGACAGGCCCAAGTCATACCTCTGCTCCATCCATCCCTCCCTGGCCTCTTCTGCACCATGTCTCCGTTCTTTAGAGTATACCCAGGGCGGACCTAACTTGGGAGATCTCCTCGTCAATCTGCATATCTCCCGACATCTTCGGTCCCTGAAATGCAATAATGTACACACGTATTTGACGCGCGATCTATCCACATCGATTCCGGCCGCCCACCAAATCTTGTCACTTTCGGGGCTCGTCTCACTTGATCTCTTCCTCTCCTCAAGCATGTACGAATATTGGGACATAATCACCGAATCATGGTCTCTGCCCTCCCTCACGCACTTCACGTTCCGCGTCCCCCCCTCGTCCAGCAACGTGCTCGCCCCCGCAGCGCGTCGATCGATGCGTTCATTCTTCCTATCTCATGGGCCTCAACTAGTCTCTCTCGATTTCAAAATCTGCCCAGGCGACACACCACTGGATGCTTGGCGCGACGTAAACGCAATCGCCCAGACGATGATGCTCATCCCGCCATCCTTGAACTATGTCCCAATATCACCGAGCTCGCTATCTCTGCTCGATGGATCGCCCCTCACCCTCACCCTCCACGAACTCCATCGCCTTCATCGATCCGGGACCCGGCCTACGGGCCGACATCCTATTTTCGATCGTGGCGTCATCCAAACCTGGCTCGCATTGGCTTGCGCGACACACATCCTTCCGCCGCAGGATTTTCAACAACTCTCGGGAACACTCCTTGCGGCTCCCATTCTCTCGCTCCATCTTCTCTTCGCGCAGACAGCCATGGCCATGACAGCCACCCCACCGCAGGGATGTCACGCCGTCTGTGCAGCATTCATCATTTTTTCTGCGCGCTCCTCAGTCACTCCTCGACTAATGGGACTCACGATACTACGATCCCGTCTGCCACTGCATCCCATAGAAGAGCGTTCCCTGCGCTTGCATCTATCTACCTCCTCGACTCTTCACCAGAAAATGTTTTTGCGCAACAGTCCGGCAGACATGGATATCCATCGTGAGGGACTCGGGAAGGGGTCCTCTTCTTCGCGGCACACAGGGACATGCAACCCCGGTGCAGGGACCCCGGATCTGATGTTCTGGAACGCCTGGGCAAGACACTGTGCCGCGCGAGGAGTGGCGTTGTGCGATTGGGGCGGCCAGCCCTTGTCTCTGGGCCCTATTGAGATTCCTTGATACTCGGAGGCCGCATTGGCCTCCGTACTTGTGTAAGCGTTCTGTCTTGGTGCCTTTATAACCAGATATACCCAAAGCACCTGGCAGCGTGGTGTTTTCTTGTTGATTCTTCTCGAATAGCATCGATTGGTCATGTCTGCGATCGTCTAGGTATTTCCCTGTTCATGAATTGGAATTGGGGATGAAATGATTTGGCTTTGGAAGAACTTGTATCTGCTAGGAATAGTAATTAGTCTTTGATCATGGGAGTCTCACGGATCAGTCGCCTCACAAGACCAACAGCTCCTACCCCTCCTACGACTACTATTCTCGGACTAGAGCGGAAGCCTGAAATAGTAATGTAACTGTCAAGGCGGGCGGGGCCTCCAGCCACAGAGATACTCAAGGAACAATATATAGATCTAAGCCCCGAAGCAATTATACAGAGAAGCTCCGCCGATGCATTCCAGAGGTCGGTTGCTGCCCGCCCGCGCGGGTGTGTGCAGGGAAGGAGTTCTCAGGGGGTGTACAACTGCGCACTGAAATCACGTCATGCGTTTGTCTCCCTTCCAATATATGGGGATGACAAAAAATCCAATATCTGGATGGATGATGGTCTAGTTTGGGGGGGGGGACACGACTCACAAATTTATAAAGGAAGTGGAGGGGGTTCTCCATTCGTCCCTCCCACTCGCTCTTCCCCACCACTTTGATTGAGTTGACACCACAATTCACGCTCCTGTTCGGCGCGCCCGCCCATACTACTATTGCCATTAGTAGTGTGTCCTCAATGCTTTTAATCATAGATAAGCCCATATGTAATAGCCCCTCCACTTCCGGCCCTGTTCATTGCCAATGAAAGGCATACATCAATTCCTAACAGAGATACAGCATATAGACAAGCATGGGGGCAAAAAGGAACGGGATATGATTCTTTGGGGAGGGAGGGAATCCAACGATATCCTGGAACAATAGCCACAACCAAATCCCGCTCCTGCGCATCCCCCTGGGGTAAACAGCATGTGAAAAAGAAACAAAATAATCCTGAGGTACATTATTGATGACAGACTACTACATTTACCTATTGGAGTACGTGTGTGGAGTCTTAGAACGAGAGAGAATGCTTCAAACCGGCATGGAGACTTACATGAGCGTCACAGAAAAAGCAATCTAAAGAAGGTTGGAATGAATTCTAAAACAGTCCATGACAGGATGAGACGCAGCAGCGATATATGAAATTGAGACTGTCCGCGCCGATGGTGGAGATAGTGGGTCGGGGGGAAGGCTGATGATTTCCTATGCAGGCAGATGAGGATCCCCGTGGATCGCTTTATCATACACGAAAGACATCGCGTCTCGATCGTCACTCATGACACGTGCGTATTCGAGCATCAACCTGCAATCCAAATGAGCGCAAAATGTCAAGGAACGGTAATGGAGAACGTCCAAGCGCCCAGGCTGTGGTGGTGCTTTCTCACCGAAGAAGATACGCATCCATATCCTCCCTTCGCCAAAAGCGGTTGCTCCATTCTGTGCCCGCTTTGGCAATCTCTTCCGCCAGATGTTCGTGACCCCTCTACGTGTTCCTGTTTTGGCCTCGGAACTCGTCTCGGTATCATGATTCCTTTGGGTGAGAGAAGTCTTCGCGCCACGGAAGAACGTCATTATATCGTACAGGTCTGAGAAGTCGACTTTGACGGGAACGTAGTGGACCCATGGTTGGATACGATCGGTGAACCTAAAAACCCCGGGAACCAAGAGGTAAGAATTCTTACACATATGGAATATTGAACGCTAAAAGAGCCGCACTGACCAGTCTGGATGAACCGTAGCCTTGAGGATGATAGATTGACTCAAAAGTAAACGCTTAAATCGCGCAGACCAGCCGTTCCCATCAACCTGTACGAATCATCCATCGTTAGCGGCCTCACTACGCCCTCGAAATCGGAGAGAGCTGGGGGAAACTGGACTCACATCAAGGACGTAGCGATACTTGTATCCGTCCGGGTGGGACTGTCGTTCATGCATAAATTGAGCTCGCGTTCCAACGTAGGACATACCTCGGAGTCGCACTGCACCGGTGCGTCCCCGAATGAGATATCCATGAGGTCTAAATTCAATTCCGTCGCTGATATCTCGATTGGGGGCTCATCGCTGCCATCTTCGTCAGGATCAGTGGACAGGAATGATACGCTCGTCGGTAGTTTCATTATGGCCATTTTGAAAAGAGCAACGAGGCGGTGACGTTGAGAATTTCTCCAATCAACCCCCGTTTGCGCAACCGTTCCAGTACTCCGTCCGCGCCAGAGTAGTCGGTCCTCGGTCTTCTCCTCCCAGGGAATTTTGTCTATACTGTCAACGTGGAGGCGGAAGTGCTCGAGTGTAGGTGTGATGATGTCGGTATGCAGGAAGGTGGTTGACATTCCAAACGTGGGAGGGCTGTATGGAACCGGATCAGGGTGCTGGGAGATGAAAAGACCCGTGGTCCGAGTATGCGTGGGGTGGACACATGGGTCCATCGAAGCGAGATGGGAGTGAATATACGTTTTGGGGAAGGTGGTGAAGGGGTCCACAGGATCAAACGCGGGGGTCTTGGAACTGAGGGTAGTATCATAGAGCCGGGAGGATGGTGAGCATGCTACCGCCCAATCGCGCGTAGTTGATTCCGTAGGGAAGTCGATGTCGACAACTGCTTACACCAGAAATTAAGATGAAATGAGATGAGTAAAATTACAAAGCTGAAAATAGAACATTACAGAATCCCTGTTCTACAGCCTCCTCAATTGTGCCTTGAGATCGTGAGGAAGGAAGTTCACCGGAGCATCATGGGCCGAAAACGTGAAATTCAAATCCGGTAAATGCTCCTGCACATCCTGAATCAGCTCGAGCCTCTCCTCGGCCCGCCGTTCGGCCCAAGGGAGGTCGGCTTCCGCCATAGATATCTTGGATATGAAGGCACGGCCATTACGAATACCAAGCGTAAAGGTGCCAAGGTCATTGGAGCCCCGGGCTTGGAGCCATTGCAGGTCATGTGGGGAGATGCCAAAGAAAGGCTCCAGATCATGAAGGATTTGGTCGTACTCGTCCGGAAGAGGCACGTTGTTGTCAATAATGAACTTCCACCTGCAGGAGAAATGGCCTTTGTCAATGAAACTGAGATTTGATGAATGATGATAAGAGGCATGGGCACCAAATGTCAAACCCACGAGGGGGAAGCCGTTTGTACCGTCGTTGGTATTCGCGTACGGCTTGGGAGAGGGATGTACTCTGTCTCTCAATTTTGCGGGCCCACTCCCGTTTCGCGACCATTATAAGTTCTGATATCGGATGTTGTTTGCCGGTGGGGTTTGCCTGCAAGAGGCCGTCGGGACGATAGATATGTGATGCGGGAAGGGAATCGGGCGTTAAAGAGTCGTATGCCTGAGAGTTAGAGAGGGGAGATAATCGATCGATCGGTTCTGGCGCCTGCCCGCGAGGCGGAGTCCCGAACGACGGGAGATGGACCTGTGCGTCACACACGCCATTCGTAGCGCCATATTTGCAGGAAGTATCGTCCTCCAGTGGTGCGTACCCCACGATGCCCCAGTCGGACTCGCCTATAGGGATCGCATTACGATGTAGGGCAGCAAGGGAGCAAGCGATAAGTACGACAAAAGCGAGAGTAGTGAGGAGGCGAAGGAATCGCCTGCGACGGAGACGAAGGTCCCAGAGCTCAATTATAGGGTCGTGCATGCGCAGGGGGCCAGTTGTTTCCAACATACGCTGAGTGCGAGGGTGCGTGGGTTCATAACAGGCCCAAGTTGCGAAAAGTGGCTGTGTCCGGGGGTTCGCGATCGCTTAACTTATGTGCAGTACCTCAAAAGAGTGCCTGGAATTCAGGGAAAATAGTACTAGAGATCACCCCTTTTCCGACCCTTAGCAGCTCGCTACAGAAGACCTTTTGGCAACGTGGATTCTTTAATAGGTCGTCAAGAAGGTAATAGACAGGCTCATTATGTAGAACGCAAGATTAGAGGGAAGAGGCTATCGCCTTGGTGCTCCCACCCTGAGTTCATTATAACTAGCGCCGCTAAGGCGGTTCATGTCCTTGTTTTCCCCTGACTACAGGGCACAGTAGGAGAATATCGACGAAAATCTGGCACTCTAATTTCCAGGATTGCAAATGCTGCGTTCCCGATCGAAACGATCCCGATAGGTGATGCTCTCGGTGATCCAAGCTTGGATTGCCTCACAAGGCTATCGCTGTCATAAAACGCTGTCAACAGGATCTCCAAATTCTCAGTGATTGCGAGTTCGATCGATTCAAGGCGCTGTGGAGTCTCAGATGTTGATGGGAAATGTGAAAGGCAGCCAAACGTAATGCCGGGGGCCGTTGTTTGTGAGATATTTCAAAACTGGCAATGAAGGAGCCCCCTTGCATAATGGGTACACCGACGAGAATAATGTTTATTACCGCGGCTAGACTAGACGATGGCCACGAATCAAGCGGAAGAACATAGAAACAACTGGATGCTACAGACCTTCAAACCCCCCGCCAGCAAGGTAAGGCATTTCAACTTCTGAATGCCTTCCCATATATAGGTATAGATCACGAGACAGGGATAAGCCGAAAGGGATCCATATCCGGGCGTTTTGGGTGGAGTTGATGGATCATGAAGCACTGAGATAGACCAAGTTCGTGATGAGAAGGTCTGCACCTACGGAAGGAACGATCCAGGAAGCGAACGCAAACTGTGGGGTGAGACAGTGATGAATTCGGGCCTCATCGGTTGGCAGTGGGAAAATGAGTACGTTTTCGGTACCCAGGAAATATTTGATGTTGAACCCGAACGCAACCGTAATCAGCGCCATGAAAAACGGGACGGCGATGAGACATCCACCAAGGATCTGGGGAAAGGAGTAATAGAAGCCATTTGTACGCAATGGTCAAATTTGCTAACAGCATGGGCTTGCACAGCCCGCTACCTGAATCACTCCTAAATCGGCAGTCATAGACAAATGAATAGCCCACCGAAACGAACGAAGGATCTAGAAGAACGAATAACTGAATTCTCACAGCAGAATACCAGGAAGTTCGGCCACCCTGTGACTGTGAGGAGTAAGCACCTCTTTCGGTCGACTTGCATGCACGTCCAGAACAGTGGGAGAACGATAGACAGATCGATGCTGCTGAGGCGTAGAGCTCCTCTAAGAAAACATGCCACGAAACCCATCTCCAGATGGAGGAAAAACCTGGGGCTTAGCGTGGAATGGGAGAAAAAGACCAACCGGATTGTCAACATTGGGCCGGGAGCCAAAATAGGGCTCGAACGAATAGGGGGTGATAACCTCACGCCAGAGACCCTGAACAGAAATAGGATAGCATCACTCATTACGGGACATATTTTAGGAACTATGGTCACAAACCACAGTCCGGGGTCCATCGCCAGTACGAAGCACCTAGAAACGCCAATACCCCAAGCAGACTGAAAAGAGCCATACAATTCCCAAGGAAGTATACGAGACTGGTGTTCGACTTGAAGCGGCGTTTCCCAGGACTAAATATGAGGGCAGTCTCTGAACATTGGACAAGTCTATAATAGTAATACGCCCAGGGAGTTTTCTAGATACAACTGTAAGCGCTTCTCATTGATTACGAATGCCTGAGATTTCCTGGGAAGTTGGCATGGTATGAATGAAGCTAGAAATATGGTGGGTGGGGCGTAAACCTACAGGAGAATGCACACGTGTGGACCTAACAAAACGGATGATATCAAGGTGCCAATGAGGTGGTGCCATAGGGATTCCCTCAGGGGGTATGTCATCCTGATGCTCCCCACCACCCGTGACTCACAGGGTTGGAGCAAGAGAAGGGAGAAGTAGCATAGATGACGTTCGCAAAACATATGCAATAAAGACTATACCATTCGTTGCGGCTGTGCACGTGCTCGGCAACACCCGACACTGCCCTCAGTAATTCTTGGCAGTATTCCACGCTGGTGTTTGACAGTGTGAGTACGGGAGTGACAGTGAAGACAATCGCACATGACCCATGCCGACGGGTTCAGGGACAACAATTAATACAGTATCCGGCCGTGGAACCCAAATGAACGCATTAAATCTGGCGCGCACCGCCTAGTGTGAATTACTGAATAAGGCTCTATTGGCTAGAGATTTATAGACTCCGAAAGGTATATGAATTTGTACTCGATACTCTGAGCACGTGTACAGGTAAAGTGGAGGCTCTGCAAACCTGGATGCAGTGGATCATGAGATGGGATGGGTTTAGTAGCATTTACTTTATTGCCGAATAAACATCGTTGGCGACCGTCGGAGCCGACCCTTTTTACCCTATTGGTGGAGGGATAGGTCCCGAACCATTTGAATCAAAGTCATAATCACCGTTGGTGGAGGTTGTACACGCTAACGAGGCTGTGGTCTAACCAGGTCTTTGGTTTTTCTGGAATATCTCATGAACCTAGGTAGTTTATGGCTATCGAGCTCGTGGTTTTCATATGCAGGATACGACAGTATGATGACTTTTTTGTGTGCCCTGGCCCCACAATTGGATCTGTAAAATATTTAATTTGATGAGGTGAAGAGATGAACTCACCATTGATCACCGGTGACTCTTCCTAGCCACCTCGAGACATTCCTTCTCAAGTCCACCCATCCAAATCACTTCGATCCCAGCATCCTCCAGCTTACTAGCACCTTCACATTGGACAAAATCGTCTGGTTCGCCCACGCCGATAATACAACGCTTGATGCGTGCATCGATCAGAGCGTCCGCACAGGGCGCAAGGCCAGATAGCCGAACTGAACACGGTTCCATCGTGGTGTATACTTCAGCTTGTGTAAGCAAATCATCGATTTTGGGGATAGTAGCCAAGGACTCGGGATCCACTATGACACCCTCGGGATAGAGAATCGATGCAATTTCAAGTGGCGTAAGCAAGCGTGCCTTGCCAAGCGCATTGGCTTCAGCGTGTGTGTTGCCATCAAGCTCGCGGGAGTAACCAGTGGTCAGAACAATGGGATCCGACGATGGGGTGGGGCCTGGAACAGTGATCACACACCCCACGCAGAAAGCAGCAGCCACTGGTTCGCACTGTTCAGCGTGCCAGAGCGCAAGCTTCAAGAATTTGAGGTCAGGCATATAAATTTTGTCGAATTTGAATCCGACCCGAGTTGTGTACCCGCAATCCTACATCGCCACCTTTCCAACTCAAATCCGAATCCTGAGAAAGCCCCGAGCTTCATGGGAGTGTGGGAAACCCTAACATTACATCCAGGAACGCGTATATCCCCTGCTGCCTCAGTCGACCGCTTCTGACACCGTTATCCTCGATTTTGTTCATAGGTTTTATGTACTACACCATATTATCGTCATGGGGACTGCTGTTTGGGCCAGGCTCCTACGCCTTGGTTCATTCTCTGGAACCCAGGAGCCTTTTGATTTGTGATATTCCGCGCATCTTTTCTCTCCGATTTCCGTCTCTCTCGATACACAATTTCTTCATTCGCAATCATCTAAACCGCTTGGTAGGGACACTTATCCCTATTATCACGATTTCGACTTGCGACCATTCCTCGCTTGGCGTTCTGACGAACGTAGGCGACAGGGATGTGCGGCTACCTTACACAAATTCTAGAAGAAGCCTGAATAACCATTTTGTTCTGGCCTTTAAAGGAGATCAACTTGTCCGGATTTGTGCGCAATTTAGTCTCCGTCATTGCAGCGTCAGTAAACTCTCGTTCCCACAGGTTCAATTGCACACGTACTAGTGGCTGGGCGTCACCGGGATGCCGTACCCCAGGCGCTGCAATGGCGCTGCCGAATATATCGAGGGACGAGGCCAAGCATGACCACCCCAGTGTTTTATTTTCAGGAGAATTCGGCCGCTTAAAAATACTTATCAGGAACCCAATAAGTCAACGACTCTTTCGGCATTGACCCTTCCTCCCTCACTGCCCGTCTCCCCCCTCCACTGCACCTTTTCGTTCTTCACCGATACTGCACACTCGTAACACAATCATGCGAACTGGGCGGAAAAGTCATCCTTGCCTCGAGTGTAATTCTATCTTCGATCGGCCCAGTGCGTTGAAACAGGTAGATAATTCCTCCTTGTCGTTGCTCAGTGTGCTCTATCCTGAATATATTTCTCATCTTCGCAGCACATGAGTCGCCATACTGGCGAAAAAGGTGCGTTAGCGCGTCCTTGGAATCACACGATTGTCCATGGAGCAACTAATACGAAATGATGTCAATGGGGTAGCGCATACGTGCACAATGTGCCACAAAAGCTTTTCCGTCCTTAGCAATCTTCGTAGGCACATGAAGACTTGCGGGACTTTAGGCCGTCGTCGTGGACGGGCGGTGCCTACGCGTGTCTTGACGTCCCCCGATGTCCACAATGGTCGTAGCCTTCATCCCCATCCATTCGACTCCCCGTCCTCGAATTTTTCACCTGGCGCACGACCCTATTCTCATTCGTACAATAACCCCCATGCAACCATCGATTCCGACTTGACCCCTTCTCCGGCCATGGCCTCGTGGCTTCCCGCTTCTCCTGAACCAATTAGGGACAGCTTGTCGTCCTTCCCCAACCCCGCCATTAGCAACCAGACGGATGAGCCACTACACTGGAATAGTATGGCCCAGCTCCCCCTGCCTTGGTATCCATCGACTGCATCTCACTCGCGGAATTGTTCGTCTATCCTTCGTGATAGCCTGCGTTTCCTCCCCGCCAACCAGGACACGCACTCCGGACCTGGTGTGGAGTACTGGTCAGGGGAGTTCGATTACCCAAACCCGAGGTACACGTATTACTCTACGAGCGGAACCTTCCCTAGTCAGCCGGTGGTTTCGACGGACCGCGCGGTGGTTCACGATGATGGCTCGTTCGCGAAGCATGTTGGAATGGGATCTTACTATTGATTCCCTTGTGTAGGTTGTGAAGTGATTTGGGGAGTGCCTTTCTTTGTCGGCTCTAAAGACCGCATACAGTGGTGCATAGTTTTTCGTCGGCAATTTGGCTATATCGCTCCCTTTTTCCCTTCTTTTCTTCCTGACAACTCAGCAACATGTTCTTCGTCCCAGACACTCCGCATGGGCCATAAATGTGTCATGCCTTCTTATTCTCAAATCAGACCCCTTGTACGGTGTTTCCTCTGCATTTTCGCGTTCTGGGCCACGAAGCATTGAGAAAGTGGGCCCCGGGCGGAAACGTACCCAGCGTCTAGTTCGGTAAATGCGGGGGGATGGGGAACAGCGCTCTCATCTGACACGAGGTACGCAGGATATTTTTCATAAACCCATTCCAAGTTGGGAAAATAGGTTCACCAAATACGGAGTGCGTTGAATTATGTAGCACACGGATTCACATCCGTACCGAACAGCGGTTGGGGGCTGCGAGACCATCGCGGAGGAAATGTAGATCGCGCCACCACATGAGGAAAATCAAAATGAATCTTGAGGATCGCGTATATCAGATTATCGATGGACAATATTTCAAACCAAACAAATTGAGATGGACGGCGCGCAGCAGTTGGAGCATATGCACACGCTATGTTGGGCTGATAGTGTGTGCTTGCCGTCCGAAGGATCCCGTGTATGCGTTGATGGTGGGTGGGACTTGCGCAATGACTCTCGCTGTCGAATCGTGGTCGTGTCTCGCATTTGCCATATTGTTCGGCCGCGGTTTGCGACGTTGGCGGTGATTGGAAACTTGGGAACTAGGGGTTAGATGTTTACAGAATCATGGTGATGTCAGCCGTCGGTCCGATGAGGAGTGCTTCTCATTCTGTCACATACTGACTAATGCACTCACCCGAGTTATTGGTCGAAGCTTGTTATCTCTGTATAATTGACAGTTGGCATACACCGCTACACCGCTTGATGACTCCGGATACGGTATCCGAAAGGCGGTGCTGACAGCACCCGCTAAGAGGATGAGGGATGAGAGATATCCCAATCCGGGAAAAAAATCAAGGAAATAGAGAGATTGACATACTCACTGTCTTCAAGCCGCTCGAAATTGGCCGCCTTACGTTGGCGGATGCGGTGAAAGAAAAAATACACCTGTTCCCAGCTCCCTGGAGATAAAAACCTGCCGAATCGCGGTTCACGATGAAATAAAAGGTTTTTTTCTTCCCCATAACTGTAGGGCATATTCCTAAGTTAGGCTGGATTTATCTGGATAAAGCCACAAGGAACACTTCTGTGCCGGGTTTGGAATGTTCGGGTTAAATGGGCACCTCTAAAAGGGAGGTTGCTAGTTCGCGATCGAATTCCCCTACGTCCCTACAAACTCGATTAGTTCTCTTCGCATTGATGATGAAATCGCACTTTTGCAAGAAAAACACCGAGGGAGAAGCAGGGGCGATCGTTGGGTGTGGTACCCCTTGCCCCAGAGCGCATGCCACATTGATGGTCCCAAAAAACTAGTTGCACCGGTCTGGACAAAATCGAGCGGGGCCCCAGAAAATTACTCTTCCAGTATGATGATTGCGCCATCCAACGCATCCAGAAGTGGCCCTAAGAATCGGAGACCCTGCACAAGGAAGTCATATTCGGGCGGTGAATCCCATCCACAGGGGCATGCGCGCACATCGGGTTTTCCAGGAAAAGATCGTAACGCCAGGTTGCGGTAAGGTATTCCAGCCCTCGAAACCGAAGCTTTAAGCTTCGTCGAGCCAAGGGAGACAAGTTTCTTGTGCGATCCAACTTGGCATATTGCCCGGCCCATTACGGTATTACCTCCGTCCTCTTCCCACATTCTCTTCCCTCCCTCTTCTCCCACGATGTCCCGTGCTGTGTTGTACACGTTCACCCAACTCCTCTGGAAATAAATCATTCAGGTCAGAGGAGTTGGTGAACTTGTATAATTCAACGGGAGAGCTCGTAGGAGATGAGGGGGTGATAGCTAATGTAATAGGTCGGAAACTACTAGAGCGGAGAAAAAAGCAATCAATATGGGGCAGGAAGGGACCTATGATGCCGCAGAGACGTTTTCGAGCAGTACTAGATCGTGGAGCTGAAATTTTGTTTCCACAATTGACATTCGGGTTTTTCCGAAGGTGCGCAAACGATAATCGTAGATAATCAAACTTCCGTGGGAGTGAACTGACGCAGAAAAACATTTCCATCGTCTTTCAAAATGCGTATGAATCAAGTCGTGTGAGTTGGGATGGCAGCGAAACCAGCCCTTTGAGGGATCAAACGTCCACCATCAGTTGCCAAATTTAGCAACCAGTGACCGGCAATACTCGGCGGTGAGTACTGCACATTTCCCAACCCCTTCCTCCCAAAATGGGTGCAGCCTCAAAAAGAGAGATATGATGTGTCATAAATACACACTCAGTGATGTGTCGTAGGGCTCCACAATGGCATAACATTGCAATCAGGAAGGGCTCCTGCTATGACGGTGATGATGTAGTCATATTAGGGTACGTCACTCGTAGTACAGGATCCAAAACAGTACAGCCATCACCCAATGACCAACAAAGTAATGCTACTGGGGTTGGAGCAATCTTCTGCTCGAGTTTAATGTCTTCAACATCACATTGCCGCGTTAGGTGCATGCACAATCGACGTAATCATTCAAACTGATTCTCTGCCGAGATCCACGACATAAAGGTATGTCAGGACCCACCTACATCCATAGCACCGGTGGCACGTTCGACGGCACGAAAAGGAGTAAGGATATTCGTGGAAGCCGAATCCCTTGACCCTACGCCTTGCGCGCTGAGATGAGCCGAGATTACCTTGAAAGTCCCCATTGCTGAGTTCCGAGAGTATGTGTATTAACAGCTCCACAGATTCCCTCAATTTACCCCTAAATGGCATCATAGCTGGCATGGGAGGACACCACAAAACTCACCTGATATTCTGTGACATACAACAACGGTTGCACCGACAAACCATCGCGTCCCGCACTATCTTGGTCTTTAATTTCTATATTGTTCAAGAAATGACAGCCAATGGACGAGTTCCAAGGAGTATTTCTCTCCCAGTTTCGCGCTCATCGTGTGTAGGTTTTCATGACGATCTATGGCAGACTCGGTGATCTCACTCCGAATATCCTGCTCGTTTCGGGCTCTGGAAGAACTCGTTGGAAAGGAAGGAGACATTTTTGGGAGATTTCAGAACACACTGCTGCATGCTAGTTGCCCACCTTCCATATCGCTCTTGATTCTGATATTCGTCGGGTTTGGAAGAAGTGTTTTGGGTCCCAACCACGGATAGTGGTTTAGTGTCCATGAGACCTTCCTAATTCCATCATCTGTTTCAATCGTAATTGAATATCAGGAAAGAGAATAGGAAGGTCGAAGGAGGTCTATGGCCCCACTGTCGAAGGCATACTCTGGGCTCTGGGCGAAGACCAAACCAAACGCCGGCGCGGTGCTGGGATGACGGGACCTTGGTGGAGATTTGTCAATGGAACCTACCTGGATCTACATTGGAGTGGGGAACAACTGGTTGGGATCGACTTAGCAGAGGAACGATGATTGATAAACATGATAACACTAGCCCTTCGTGTGGAGACGATGCGTCACCTGGTGGGGATGATAGTCAGTCCTCCCACAAGAACAGGTGGCTTCGTTCATTTCGCGGGAAGCGGTTTCGGAAGAGGGTCTTCCTCAGAGTGCTGGGGGGACGCGTTGGGATCATCTTACTCAATATACCTGGTAATTCCAGTTCGGCAGCTCCCGTAGACTCAACACCACGGTGATCCCCCGACTCGGAATTCAATTGAGGCCTAGCCAAATCCTTGACGCGTCCCTCCGTCCTCGCACATACTTGCGATAAAGCTTCTTGTTACACCTGATAGTGTCTTCCCTCTATTCCGGCCTGTTATGGCCCTGGAAAACCCTCAGCCGTCTCTCCAGTCACTCTCTGCTTTGTTTCCATTAACCTTGCCAGTGCCTACTCCACTGACGCATCCCGATCTTGTCACTCCAAAAGACCTCCATCGAGAGGAAGACTTGCTTCGGAACCCATCCTCTTTTAGATTATGGTGGACCACCATCAACGCTACTAAGGACGCAATTGTCGCCGAACAAAAAAAGGCGCAGCCAACCCTACCCCCTGCAGTGACGGCTCTTCTTGGCCCTCTCGCTACCCCAGTATCCAGACTTGGCCTCCAACGGCTCACATATCTCTACGAATCCGCGCTAGCTCACTTCCCCGCCTCATTCAAGCTGTGGAAGGCATATCTCCAGATGCGGTGCCTATACGTCCTGGGAAAAGGAATCAAACCCAAACGTGCGGGTGGGCGGAAGAAGTGGGCAGATATGAAGGAAAGTATTGCAGACGAGGAGCTCGAGATGGAACACTACGATGGTGGCCTCGATCCTGCTTTAGGCTGGGCAGAATGGAAAGCTCTGATAGCAACGTTCGAACGAGCACTCATGTGGCTCCCAACGGTCAGTGTCTTTAGTTCTATATGTGTCGCAGTTTATTTAATATATACATCACGTTAAGATGCCTAGGATTTGGTTGCTTTACTTTAACATATTCACTCATCCCCTTTGCCCCGCTCCCATCCAATGTACCCATGCGCGGCGCACTTTTGATCGTGCTCTTCGCACACTACCACCAAGTCTACATGCTCGCATGTGGCCCCGGTATCTCATCTGGGCCGAGCTTAAGAGCGGAATGACTACGGTCGTGATATACCGGCGCTACCTTCGGGTTGATCCTTCTTTGACTGAGCACTACGTCCGCATCCTTCTGAACGAACCACCGTTCACAGATGATGAGACTGTAGATTCGAAGCCAGTCGTGGTCCCACCGCCGAGATCCAAACCACGCCCACTAGAAGCAGCGAAACTACTCCTCTCACTTGCTCGCAAAGCATCTAGAGGGGAATACATCTCATCAGAGGGCAAATCACCTTATCAATTGCTCCTTGCATGGCTAGAGGTCGCGGAGCGGTATGCAGACGAAATAGGGCTTGAACCCACCCTTGCGGAGAAGAGGCGCGCAGAACGTGCCAAGCGAGAAGAGCAAGAGCAAAGGCTCAAAGAAGAAGTCCAAAATCCAAAGGATGAGGAGCGTGCCAGTGCCGAGGGAAATCTCATCCGGTTTGCTGGGCCTCCTGTCCGTGTTAAGCCGGGGACTAGGTGAGACCGCGACTGTGGAGAAACCGTATGACGAGGACGAAGATCCAGCAAGTGATGTAACGCTCGATGTGGAGGGCATCGTGAAGCAGGATGGCCTCGATGTATACAAGGATCAAGCCGGCCGAATTTGGAGTGGGTTGGCTACATACTGGACCAAACGGGGCGAATTCGATCGAGTGAGTCAATTTTAAGTCGTGCACGTCAGAAATACCCTCAATCTTGTCTCACGACTATCGATAGGCCAAGGCAACATTCGAAGAAGGCCTTGAAAGCGTTCTTACCATTCGTGATTTCACTCAAATCTTCGATGCCTACGCAGAGTTCTCCGAATCTGTCATTAGCGCCCTTATGGACTCGCTCGCGGACGAGGACAATGAAGACGAGGATATTGCACAGACCGAAAAGGAGTTAGACGTGAGGATGAAAGACTTCGAGGAATTGATGGATCGTAGACCCTTCCTTGTGAACGACGTTTTACTTCGACGGAACCCTAATGATGTTCAGGAATGGGAGAAGAGGGTCGCTCTTTGGGCTGACAACGACGAGAAGGTATGCATTCATGTCTCTGGCTGGCCGCCTTCACCCAAACTTTCGCAAAAGGTAGCCGAAACGTATACGAATGCGATCAAGACAATCAATCCACGCAAGGCGACCCCAAATTTCCACAATATTTTTGTTCATTTTGCGAAGTTCTACGAAGTCGGGGGCGTCACGTCATCTGCAACTTCAGACCTTGAGAGTGCTCGGCGAGTCCTGGAGAGTGGCACCAAGATACCGTTCAGGACTGTCGATGAGCTTGCAGAAGTGTGGTGCGAGTGGTCTGAGATGGAGCTCCGGAATGAGTGGATATCATCTATTGGCTTTGACTCGAGGTCGGAAGTATTGACACATCGTTTCCCTAGGAATTACGACGAAGCCATTCGTATCATGCAAAGAGCAACCGCAATACCGAAAAATGTCAAAATTAATTACCATGACCAAGTGTGTCTCACAGCCGCATCGGCCATTGCGGGTTCCCTCATCTCATTCATTCAACAGACACTTCCAGTGCAAGCCCGATTGTTCAAGTCATTAAAGCTTTGGTCATTCTATGTTGATCTCGAGGAGTCTATTGGCTCTGTGGACAGCACGAAAATGGTGTATGACAAAATTTTGGAGCTCCGGATAGCCAACGCCCAGGTCTGCTAGATTTACTTGCTGCGCTGTGCAGATATAATATAGTGTTTTCACTGAATGCCCTCGCATTTTTCATAGATTATTATCAACTACGCTGCCTTCCTCGAAGAGAACAATTACTTCGAAGAGAGCTTCAAGGTATCTGGTTCCTTGATTTGAGATATCTATTTATGTCTAATATTTATCATTTATGCAAGGTTTACGAGCGAGGAGTGGAGCTCTTCACGTATCCTGTTTCCTTCGAGATTTGGAACATATATTTGTCCAAATTTGTCAAACGCTACGTATGTATATGTGACCTTCTGGCCATGACTTCATTCGTAGGCCTCTCTCTCTAACTTCAGGACATAGGGTGGCACGAAATTAGAGCGGGCCCGTGATCTCTTCGAGCAGGCATTGGAGAAATGCCCTGAAAAATTCTGCAAACCGATCTTTCTCATGTATGCCAAGCTCGAGGAAGAACATGGTCTTGCTAAGCGAGCTATGGGCATCTACGACCGTGCTACTCAAGTGGTAGAGGATAAGGATAAATTCGAGGTCAGTGCTCCGTTCAACGTTTTGCCTCTCCGTTCCTCAATGCTTTGTCTCTAGATGTTCACAATCTACATCGCCAAAGCCACGGAAAACTTCGGACTACCTGCCACACGTCCGATCTACGAGCGTGCTCTCGAAGTCCTGCCGAACCGACAAACAGCCCAGATCTGCCTTCGCTTCGCCTCCCTCGAACGAAAACTCGGGGAAATCGACCGAGCACGCGCCATTTATGCGCACGCTTCCCAGTTCTGCGATCCCCGTGTTGACCCCAAATTCTGGGCTGAGTGGAATTCATTCGAAATCGAGACTGGATCAGAGGATACTTTCCGCGAGATGCTCCGTATCAAGCGAAGCGTTCAAGCGCAGTTCAATACGGCGGCAAGTTACCTCGTTGCACAGGCCGAGGCCACAAGGTTAGGGGCTAAGGAACAGCAGGATACTCCGGCTGCCGCGGCCGATCCGATGGCTGCAGTGGAACACGAAGCTGGGAAAGCCAAAGGTCCTGCTTTCGTCTCTGCCGGCGCTTCTAGTGCCGAGAATCAAGAGACCACAGGTGTGGCGAATGCCGATGAGATTCAGATTGAGGACGACGATTTCTAGCTTGGTACATATTGCTTGTTGTATCCTTGCCTGCTATTAATATTCAGTGCGATGTCTTCCTCTTGAATTCAACTGAGTGCAGCAATTTTGACGTCTTGCAGTGGTCCAGGTCTGTATTGGGAAAAGCAATCAGAAAACATTCCTTTGAAAATAAACAGTGCGATGGGTGCCCTTACTGGAGGCGCTCGACGTCCTCAGTTCCGGCCGCTGCCTAAATGATGCACACTACTGTTTCATATTACAGTAATCAGGGAAGGCAGGCTCTGATTGCCTGAAAAACATCAGATATCCCTCGGCATGGCTCCTTCAACTCGGAGATTTCCTATAGAATTGTACCTCCCCCCACTTATCCGCATTTTCCCGGGGATCAAGGTCGCCACGGTCTCGATAATGAGACAAAACAGCTTTGTTTTCGCTCTTATAATTAAAGGGTCTACATAAAGTGGTATGCTTCACAAGTGCTTCACCCACAAAATACAAAATACACTTGCTACTTACAGTAATTCGCCCAAAACAATATGCGGGCTGAAAAAGTATAGTCCAACGCTTGGTATTTACATTACCAAAGTGAGAAAATCAACAAGGGCGTACGATAAAACTGAGACTGTTTCTATATGACGGGAAGGCAAAATATGGGCAATTCGGCAAGGTCTTCGGCCCGGCACTTTCCGCGTGCTTGGTCCTGGCAAGACCGCGAACACCAGCCTCGAGGCGGAGTTCTCGATTGTGGCTCTCTAAACCCTTCCGATGAGCGGAAACAGTTACACGCTGCAGCCTCTGGCCTCGTTGTCTCAAATAAAGGAAACCCCTTCTAGAACAGACGGGATTCCCTCTGAGCTCGAAGAAGATCTCCGGGCATATGGATGCAAACTTATCCAGCAGGCAGGGTTATTACTTAAACAGTAGGGGGACCCATCCGTCAATTGGAGTGATTCAACCTGACTGGAACGGCCTATTTTTTGATCATTTTATCATTTAGAAAGCAGGTCGCAATGGCTACAGCGCAAGTTCTGTTCCAACGGTTTTGGTATGTGACGTCCATGAAACAATTCGGAATCGGGGTGGGTATCTGGTGAATTTTATCATTATAACTCTCGATGTTGAGTGGCCCCCGCAGGACATTGGAATGGGCGCTTTATATCTTGCGTCCAAACTGGAAGAGTGCCCAATACGAATGCGAGACCTCATCAATGTCTATGATCTCCTCCTTTCTCGCGCTCGATATCATATTTCCTCCCCCTCATCTTCATCCCTTGCTTCTGGGTCAAGGTTCTCTCTCGAGCATTCTGCTCTCGCTCCGCCAGTGTACATCCCAATGCCCTATTTCGCTCCAGAATTCTATGACCTGAAAGACGCCCTGGTCGTGGCCGAGATGCAAATACTGAAACGGCTAGGCTTTAATGTTCATGTTCAGCTTCCTTACGGGACAATGGTCAATTATCTGCAAGTGCTGGGTTTGGCAGGCCACGAGCAAGTGCCCCAGTCTTGTTGGGATTATCTTAATGACGCGTTGGTGTTTTTTCCCTGCTTATCAACGAAGGCATCCCAGGACTGAGGATAATATTGATGATTGTTTTATGTTCATTTTGCAAGCCTTCAAGCGCCGGTGTATGCCCTCTTTCCCTTCCCGACCCTTGCCTGCGCGAGCATCCTCCTTTCCACACGACATCACGATGTATCTCTTCCATCCGGATGGCATGATTTATTCGACGCGGAGTACGATGATGTGATGGCCGTTGCAGGTTACATCATGCGATTGTATCGGGAAAGGAGTGAAGAGGACAAGAAACGGTGGATCCATCTGGCTATTGGTGGGAAGAAGGCCGTTCGGAAGTGGTTAGAAGATCAAGGTGGAGGCGCGTCATAATACAGGATGGAGCAGGTGGTTATTTGTACGCATTTTACACGTTTTGGCGAATAATGGATGAAAACGATAACACTCTGCTGAGCGCGCTTCAGCGCTGCCGTCTTCGTTGCGATCCTTTTTTGATGTGTCCCTCCGGGATCCACTCATTCACCGCCTCCTTGGGATCTTCGACCTTGACGGGCGCCGGTTGACGACTAGATACTTTGCGCTTCACCACCTTGGTCTTTTTCGGGGAAGGCTTGGTTGGAGAAACCTCTACCGCACTAGGCGCCGCACCTGATAGCGCTGCCTCCGCCGCCTTGACTGCCACATCGATCTCTTCCGGACTGACTTGTTCACCTCGTCTCAGACGCGCTGCAATCTCAGGCGTGACTTTGATCTGACGCGTATTCGTGATGAAGCCAGGTGCACCTTTTCCAAAGCCGGTTTTTGATGGGGGTCGAACGAACGTGTTGTCGATATATCGCCCAAGGAAGAAGAGCGCAACGCCCGTCACGCCATAGACCGGAAGTCTGTGGGGAAGGAAGTTTCAGTGAAACAAAAAAAGACAGAAACCCTGGAACAAGGACAGACAATTTTGGATCCAACCACTCCATGACACCCGGCGGTATGCTATTTGCGAATGCAGTGGCCATCGTCGCTCTGCTTTGACAAGTGGACGTGGCTTGTGGGCAGTGTGGGCGCGGGAAAGCTCGGGGACTGCCGAATCCCACCGCAGCGACAATCGATGGCCAACGGCGACGCACAACCTGCGGTATGCCCTGTGGATCACTCGTCGTCGGAATGGAAGAATTTGCCTCTGCCGGCTGATCACCCCCCAGTGTCATCCACGTCAACGTCCCTCCCTCAACATCGGGAAGTGTCTTCTATTCCTCGTACAGATGGACGAATTGGGTCTATCCTTCTCAAGCCCAATTTTACGCCGCTATGGCACGAAAGCAGCACGATCCCCGTGCATCAGACATGCCCGTCCTTGTTCCAATACATAATGCTGTCAACGAACGCGCGTGGAGCGAAGTTATGACATGGGAACGAGGCAAGGGAGGGGAAAATTGCGGAGGTGTCAAACTTGTGAGCTTCAAGGGTCGGCCAAAGGAACGAAGCCTTCGTGCTCGATGGAATGTGATGCTTGGGTCCGTACATTTTCATTTAGAAGCTTTGGTGCCGTCTATTCACGTCTTTGCGATGCATCAGCTATCAGGCACCCTTTGACCGGCACGACTGGATAATAGATCGCTGTGGCGTAAAACAACGATATATTATTGACTTTTATACGGGCAAAAACGCGACTCGGACATCCTCGCCAGCGAACGGGTCACCGAATTTGGCGTTCTTCTTGGACGTCCGACCTGCGGTTGATAACTGGGATGGGTTACAATTGCGTATCTCCAAGTTCTTCGAATCATTCTTCGTCGGCAGGGGAGAAGCGAAGCAGCGGTAGATGCTCATCAGCATATATCATTATTTACTTCTGTGCGACACGCTCTCTCCCCTAGATAACCATCTAACCACGACCGGAAACGGCGGTTTCGTTCATCGGTTCTGATGAGTCCCAAACTTCAATGAGCCCAGGTTAGTGAGCAAGAAGTATGTGCAACACTAGGCTCCCTGAGCAAGCTAAGGACTTCTCAGACGTTCTGGGTCCCCGTCCATTGTTGTGAGTAGGGGAATTGTCGCACTTTAATGGTGTATACATGTTGGCTAGGATCATCGTCGAGGGACCGGGCCCGCAAAGCCAGCCACCAAAGTGCCACTCGCTGCGGGCCGATTGGCGCTCCCTAGGATGAGTGCCAGTAGGCGGAAACCAGGAAAATCCTTGGTTCACGGCGAGGACTGGGAGGAAATGATCAGGAACTGAGCTGAGAAGTTATCACTCGATGGGCAACTTGGCAAGTTTTATTGGTCAGAAAACCGATAAGCTGTGGGTCAGACCACAGAACTGGGTGTGTCGCCTTCATCCAAGGTTAGGTTAATACGACGCCTCCATTCCGACTGCCTCCATAAGGTCGTGCCATGACCACCGAGCTTGTAGAACATTGTGGCTGTGTGCAGACTTCCGGCAAGTGCCGAGTCTTCTGACTGGGCCCGTGACCAGTCTCCTTAGCCCGGGAAAAGTATTCCGACAAACTTGCCAAGCGGTCACGAGTCTATCTTCTGTGACATACGCCCGATAAATCCGCGAAAACGCCGTGATGTGGCCTCGCTCTCCGTGATGTTCTCTTGGATCGTCGCACTCACCCTCCTTGTATCTGCCTCTGTGGTGCTGGGACTCCCGGAAAACCTGTATTCGCCTCTGATCAGCTCGAAGCTCGCCGCGACCTCCGCAACATATCTAGGAAAATACCCTCAGTACACGGACCACGCATCGCCGGCGCAGTGGATTTGGTTTAACCCCGACGGATGGACCTCTGGATTTCTTCCCGCCACACTATACGAGCTTCATACCAGACAATCTCTTTGTCCCGAACAGTCTGATGGGATTGATTGGCTTTCTCGAGCGCGAAACTGGAGCGCGGGCTTAGTGCCTCTGGAAACGGCAAACCACGTAGGCCATGATGTGGGTTTCCTTAGCTTCCCTTTTGTTGAAGAACTCAAACTGTTAGTGTCTTGAATTTTTCAACTCGATTAGTGGTAACAAATTTCGTCTATGCAGAAATCCAACGAATGCAGGTGCAATCCAAGCTGTCAATGCCTTTGCGAATGATCTGGCGCGGAGATTCAATCCCGTCGTGGGTTGTACGCGTTCATGGGACTCCCCTGATCCAGACTTTGAAGTGTACGTGGGGCATTGGCGGGTTTTTTCCGCGTAAAACCATCCCCGTTAAGCCCTCAATTGTGTAGTATCATCGACAACATGATGAATCTCGATGTTCTCTTCGTCTCCTCGCAACTCACAGGGAATACAACTCTCCATGACATCGCCGTCTCGCATGCAGATAAAACACGCATCAACCACTTCCGTCCGGATAATAGTACTTACCACGTTGTACACTACAACTCGGTCACCGGGGCCGTGACTTCAAGAGTCACGGCCCAGGGTTATGCGAATAACAGTACTTGGACGCGCGGACAATCGTGGGCCATCTATGGGTATGCAAACAGTAAGTCCTTGTTCACTTTTTTCTGTTGTGATTCTCGGACCTGAAGGATGGACCAGTCTATCACCGGACGGGTTTCCAACGATATCTCGATACGGCGCGCGGGGCGGCTAATCTTTACCTATCACGTCTGCCGGCATCCCAGTTCCTCCGATGGTAAACGTTCAGCAGTTTTTTTGTATGCAATTTCTATTGATTTTTGTGGAATTGGCAGGGACTTTGATGCTCCTGCACCTGCACCTGCTGACACGTCCTCGGCTACTATTGCTTCGAACGGACTTTTGCTCCTGTCGCAACTGGAGCGATCTCTGGGAATGAAGGAGCGGCGTTATACTATGCGAATTCTGCCATCGGGGTAAGTACAAAATAACAGTCTTTGTCTGCCCTCACGCGATCTTCACGACTTTGCGGACTATGGCACACAGATTCTTCAAGGCACGGCTAACCTGGCTTGGAGCCCGACATGGCAGAGTCTGCTGTCGAACGGTACGGTGAACAAACCGGCTGGTAATTACTTGACTGGAATCGTGTACGGTGACTATTACTGGATCAAGGTGAGGTCATCTGAGAGATACTTTACTACTCTGTGACTGAACTGGCTTTTCAATCTGATATAATCCTTTGCGTAGGCGGGCAACGAGCTCATCAGGCAAGGCTACGTGGCATGTCCTCAATTGAAGAAGCCTTAGGAGGCTGTCTTGTCATTGATTAAGATGGTCTAAAATAACCCTCGTAATCGTGTTTATTAATTACTGTAAAGCAGGCATCCATGCGGTAATTGCATATTGGTTTCGGCTGGAAAAGCGAGAATTTCTAAGATTGCGATTAATGTGTTATAATAAATGCGATGTTCTTGAGGTTTAACCCCACCGGGGGGCTAATTAGTGACTTGACGTCCAGAAGGAGCTCACTCCCGTCAATGAACCTACGATCGGACCACCACGAATGGCACTCACATCAAAAAGTCTAAAGAGTCAAGTCCCGTCACATTGATCAAGAAGAGAGCAGAGAAAAATAAACTAAAGCATTGGATCAAGCAAGTACATTAAATCATTACATGATAATGTCTCGGGGGGGGGGCTGAAAGTCAGAAAGATCAACTGGCATGGAATCATTGCATGGTTCCCGAAACAGCGCACGACTGGAGTCTTTCCGTCCGTAGCCCAAAAGGAAGATTATAAGAAAGGAAGCACAAGGGGGGGCCACTTGTCTCTTGGGAGGGATACAACAGTGGGGGGGCTCTAGATGCTCGTCACTGCGGACATATCTGAACGATGGCACACTCGTTTGGGATTACGAACGCGAAAGGGCTCTTATCACTATCAGACCGGGGTGTCCTAGTGGCTGCCAGAAGTCGCGCTGCCCTCGCCACCACAGTGCATCCACAATGAAGATGGAGGGCATGGGGCATGCTGCAGGCTCGCTCTGACATATTAAGAGGCCAATGAAAAACCGAGAGCTTTTCGTGCCAGGTGAAGGGGGTTCCAGGTCCAGGAGAAATGGGCAGGAAAATGGAAATAACAATAAATACCGAGGCAGGAGTCCCTGTAGAAACGCGATGAAAGCACTCAAGACAGAAAATGCAAATGTCTAGGCGTATGTGATGCCACGAGGGGCGAAGTGTACAGAGGGACGCCGACGACAGCCCAGCGCCCGATACTTGAGCATCTTCCTTGATTATCGAAGATCCTCAGGATCCCGTGGGATATAGCAGGCCATGTATGATAACCGCGAAGCCAGAAGATGGCCAGAAGATTGACCCGTGTACATTCCCGCTAGAATAGTTCGCCCGGGTTTCCCTGTGCTTGGCCCCAGGATTGGGGCTCCCTGGTTCCACAGCATTGATACCTATGAAAGGCCCTCCAGCCCAGAGAAGTACAGATGACTCACCCCGGCTCATTTCCGTTCAGAAGAATCAACTATGCAAACTCCTCGTTTCTTCTGTCGTCCCCTAAAAATTAAGGGATGGAACCCCGCAGTATGTTAATACTCATGAGGAAGGGAGGTTGGAAGGAAAGATTAGAGGCCTCTTTGTTGGCAGCGTGACGTGCAATGGAAGTCGAGATGATCGCCTTGCCTATTTTTCAGCACGTCCCATGAAGTGACCATCCAGCTTTCTTATCGGTCGGAACCAGGCTAAAGTGAGTGTACGCCCAAATGAGCATGTTATCTGAGAGTCCGAAGGACACCTTGCTATGCGTGGCTTTCACTCACTCCCCCCGCATTCAGGCTGACCCGATGATCCTAGGGGGCCACACACGGAAAGAACTGTAACCAAAACAAGCACATTACCCATCAGGGCAGGAGCAAACTGCCACTAGAGGCCATAAACCAATTCCGAGAAAGGCGTGGCGGGGGTGGATCATTGCGGAAGCTGTCGTCTGGCTGTGTTCGCCTGGGAAGCGATTCCCGAGTACAGTACGCGGGGTAATTGGGTCGGATAACAGCCTTTGTATTAGGGCATAATAGGATTGAACTGCACGTCGCTGGCCCGGAAAATTTTCTTCCGGAGTAGGCTTCGGCTAGGGGATACCTTGGACAGAGAGAGGTCTGAGAATATTCATGGGCGCACCCAAGGGGGGCACCAAAAATGATCACACTAGAAGACGTAGGGTACTTATTCCTAGTAAAGATAGGGAGCCGGACTGGCGTGGAATGGCCAGAAATACTAGCGTTACTCCATGGTCTTCTGGAAGCTGTGGGTGAGCGGAACACCGCCACTCTCGCGCAGTCGAGGAACGAGCAATATGGGGAGAAATGTGGGAACTTGGGAGAAGCCGCGAGGTTCATAATATAGAAGACATCTAATAGGTCGATAGAACAGGAAGGTAAAAGAAGAACCATCCCCGTGAGGGGTATGGATCCTTGCATAACTAGATCGAGGGATGCGTGGACTAACGTAATGCACATGACCATCGTAAGAACACGGAAGATGGCCGGGGGGATTGGCGTAAACTACAAGCCCCATAAAGGAGCATGATAGCCAGGACAAGCTCATCGACCGTTTGGGAAATTCTGACGAGCGCGGACGATCTTGGATCGCACCCAGCGGTCAAGTAGGGATCGGATAGACGTGTTGGATTCCCATGTCCACGTCTAGATCGGAGCCTGTATTGAGCATCCTTGACAGTGTGAATGTAAGATCCACCAAAAGCGTAAAGATCCTTGTCAGTGAATTCCCAGACCCCAGCAGCTGGTGACTGGAAAATTCATGTCAAAAGCGGGGCGGAAACAAGGCGGAAGTCCCCACGTCAAGAACGAGTGTACTCTTCAGGCAAGTGCTCAATTACTGCGTACGTAATCAAGGCCCGGGTAAATCCGCGGCGGCACATTTCAATCGCGATTGAGTCTTTGCGGGCACTGAAGATACTACACATTTGATAGATGTGGCAGCCCTCATATTCCTATTGACTTTATTCTCGGCATCACAAGCTCGAGCAAGGCATCAGTACCGGGGAATTTGATCTCGCCAGACACCAGGAAGTACATCAGCCTGCCCTAGAATCGCAACGCCCGATTTTCTGAAGCTTTCCCCATGGTCACAATAGAGGCCCGAACAGCAATCTCCAGGCCTCGATCCTTATCGCAAGTTACTAAAGGCGGGGATTCGTTCCAAGGCATTGCGCCCGTGTCTGCTTCAGCTGTCTCTGTGGGCATGTGCTGGCTTCCATATTCTCTTCTTCTGTAACCTGAACAAATGGTATTCTTCGCCTTCGACCTGGAATAATCGTGGAAATATTCCGGTTTGTCCGTCCTAAGATAACCCTATCAGGACGTGAGAGTCTAATATATCCAAGAGAGATCACAATCTATCAACCTCAGGACCGCTCCCCAGACAAAAAAACTTTTTTTGAGGGGGCAACGCGTGTTGAGAGGTACCGCATTCCTGGATATCATCTCGTCAGATGCAGGAGAATCCGGCAGAGAGAAAACGGAAGTGAAGGGTATGTTTGTCCCGCTTTCAGTTCCGTAATGCCGCATTCGCGAAGCACAGAAGGAGCGAACCATCGCTGCATTATGGATTTGGAACATTTCAATCCCAGCACAGCTCATAGCCAATTATTCTCCCCCTGATGGCCTTCTCCACTATTGGCTTGTTAAGAAAAGAGGCCGAAGGATTTGTTAGTCGCCCATTGATATTACCAGATCACTGGGTCTTCGACATAGCAAATAGCGTGTCCGATTCCCACCCCACATCCGCACTGCTGTACCTGTACTGTACGTACATGGCTACTGGTGTAGAATGATTACGGCAAGGCATATTGACGGTGACTTTACAGTAATGGAGCTGCGACCATATCTAATCAATTGTTTTCTTGGCGCTTGAATCCCCTCGAGGCGATGCACAATTACGGGATGCCACCCTGACTGACCCTTGGTATTGAAATCCGTCGCAGCTCATGAGAATGGTTATTCCCTCAGTATCGATTATCGATGTCTTCAACATCTAGGCACAGGGGCTAACTGGCTGATGGGGTAGGTGATAGAGTCTGGCCCTGACCGTCAGTGGATCATTGCCCAGCCGAGCCGCACACAGCGTAAAAGACTCGCCCTCCACTGCCTGCACAACGAGAATATAAGGCAATGCAAAAGAAGGAAAAGTACGGCATCAAATTACCGATAATGATAAGGAGCCCCTATCTCGAGCTAAAATTTCCAAGTCATTCCGGACCACACAGAGAACGTTGCTTCATGTTTCAATAGGAGCCAGCATGAAGTTTTTTTTTAATAAAGAGGGAAATTTGGGTTGTTGCATGGACAACTAGAATCGGCCGATAGAAGATAGTTCAAGATACGAGCTTAGGAATGTTCTACGAGGGGAGTTGCCTGATTGCATAGATTTTCAAAGACCTTAATGCACGTTCGAAGAGTGATAGTACGTTAGGCTCCAAAAGAGGAAGGGCGGAGGCTGGTGGTGGGATGGTGGGCGATACGCAAAGGGGTTTCTAGAAACCCCCCACCGAAATCGGCATCGGTCCGATTGCTTCCGGATCGTGTATAAAGACCCGAAGAGACAAAGCTGTCTGCACCCCACCGACTACTTACCATCACACATCTTCACTCAACGATACATATCACGATGCAAGCTGTATGTGCCCAGCAATGGCAGCTACTCGGCAGTACCTAACACATATCTCGGTGCAGTCCACTCAGACCATTGTTAACCAGAACTGCGGATCGGACAGCTGCGGGTGCGGAGCCAGGTATGTGTCTCAGACTCCTGACGATAGATGGCTTTTGCTGACTCTTCTTCACAGCTGTGGCTGCCCTGCCGGCGACTGCAAGTGCTGAGCGATTCGCCTCACATCTGTAACCCTCCTCTCTATCGACGACACTCCGCTATCCCCGCGGTTGGAATCGGGAGCCCAAGGAGCGCCTTTCTTCAAGTTCCATTTCATGTATTCCTGTAAACCACAATGTTGCCAGCTGTTCTAACCAGTCTCGTTGTTTCTGCCTCACTGAGACCCAGGCCAAGGTGGCATAAATGAGACTACAGTATTAAGTGTATTAAGGCCCCGGCTATAGAGTGAATTAGCAAGAATGTGTTGGACCTGAACACGAGGTACGAGGCAGTTTAGCCTGCGGGACCAGGCTGCATCCATATTTGGTGCCCGACGGATAATAACTTCATCAAGCCCATAAGCTGTATACGCCAGAGTGATTATCGGTTTTGGTGGAGACGCTTATATACGTCGCGACGGACTTTCCCTCAAAAATCAGGCGTGCATCTAGGAGATAGCCACCATGTGTTAGGATGGATTTTACGCATGTGAATGGGAAGCCAGCTCCGCATGGATCGTTTGTCACCCATACGATAGCAGAGAGCCACGCGGGGAAAATGGCACCCACGTCACCCACACCTCCATCCACAACTGACTGGGGCCTAATTGTCTGTCACTGTGTCAAGTCCAACTGCATATACTCCCGCCTCTCGCTGCCCTCATTGCCTTGCTGTGCGTGCAGGTACTAACCCGTGTTTGCCTCGTAAATACGTCGTAGACCGTTTACGTATATCCCAGAGTACCTTCTACACTCAATAGTGCAACCGTGAGTAGACGTCTAAGCCATATTCTTCCATAAGTTCGAACGGGTCAGGTTTGCTGGATGCGGGAAGCCATCGGGTCGTCAATCGGGAGAGAAGTCGAGGACAAAAGGGCCCATCGCCCAGCACCCCGTATGAGTCTAAGATTACAGTCTCGTACTTTCGGCAAGTTCCAGAGCCATGGTTAGTTAGTGTTCTTTGCTTACGGCTCTCTTCCTCACTGTACAATCCCGCAGCATGGCGTACGTAGGACAGCGAGCCAACGCCCGAAATTATCGCGAACGGAAAGAAAAGGAATTAGCGAAGATTAAAAGCTATAATGCTCTCTCCGATCGTGTCTTGGCGAAGGTATGCATCCATCCGCATTCCGATCCCTTCCCTCCCATCCTCCATAAGTATTCCTATAGAAACATTTTGGGGACTACAGTATCGAGGCCTTGGATCTGACAACGGACCTCCTAGCGATAAACCCGGAATTCTATACCATCTGGAATTATCGTCGACACATCTTTCTTAACGGTGTATTTCCTAAAAGGTTGGTCTGCGTATCGGGTTTGCAATGAAATCCAATCGCCTCCGGGATTTGATTTAATTGCTCCATTGCCACTAGTAACCCTGCAGAAATCCACGCCCGCCTAAAAGACGATCTTGAGTTCACTCTCAGAGCCCTCAAACAACATCCAAAGGTGTACTGGATCTGGAATCATAGACGGTGGTGCCTTGAACATATACCTGTTGCACATGATGCCCGCCCCGAGGCCCAAGGAGGTGCGGAACGGGACGGATTAGACTGGCAGCGCCAGAGCTGGGCCAGAGAGCTCTTCGTTGTGGAGAAGATGATGGACGCTGACCCACGGAACTGTACGTTTTCCTCCTCTCTCCCACGGTTATAATTCCCGGAGATGTGAATACTCATGACGTCGGAGCCAGTCCATGCATGGAATTATCGTCGATACGTCCTCGCCTCCCTTCCACCAGATCCTCCCTCCGGAGATTCCCCCTCCTCCGGGCCCTCCTTGGCGTTGCATCGGACGCCAGCGAGTGAGCTGGCCTTCACGACCAAGAAGATCGAGGCGAATTTCTCGAATTTCAGTGCTTGGCACCAGCGCTCAAAAGTGTACGCCGCGACTGGCCAAATGGCCGACGCATCAATTCGCGATGCTGGTCAGTTGAACTCCCCTCTTTTTCTTGATCTAGTCGCTGAACCTTCTTCATTCCATGCCACCCCTGCCACCCAAACAGAATTCGAGTTTCGTCAACCAGGCGATGTATACGGATCCGAATGATCAGAGTGCCTGGATCTATCATCGTTGGCTGATCTCTCAAAGTACACATCCGCTAGTGGTTCACCCCCCCCTTTTTTCATCCTTTCCGCTGACCTCATTGGTCGTCTAGATCCAGATCCAGCCGTCATCCATCGTGAGATCCAGATCATCCAAGACCTCTTAGCTGAAGAGCCGGACAGCAAATGTACGCCCCCCCTCTTCCGTTCATTGCACGCACGAAACATATATATCACGTATCTTGATCCCCTTCTTGATCAGGGTGTCTGGAATCGCTCGTCCACTACAAACTCCTCCTAGCTCGCATCTTTCCGAAATGATCAGGAAGACGGATCTGTGAAAACTGAAGTAACCAAGATCCTTCAAAGACTCATCGATATTGATCCGAAGCGGAAGGAACGATACCACGACTTGGGCTTGGAGCTGGCGACCGCGACGACCGCGACAACGACGAACCAACATCTGTCAACTTAGTGGACCCTACTCTCATGGGCCTGCCTACATAATGCTCACTTCTGTGTTTGTATACGACGATTTGTGTAGAATAACAGAGATAAATACTCAGAGGGACTGCTTGTTTCCTCCTATTCGACGATGATTTCCCAATACTTATTTTTTGATATGGCTCAAGTTGGTAAACATCAAACAGAGTATTGGAACATTGGTCCAGTAAATAGAGGTACAGCGGCCAGCATTGACATTTACCGAGACAAGAAAGACACAGTATTTTCTCATTACACACTACAACATAGCCTTGAGATCCGAATTGAGGGCCTCGGGGTTGAACTCGACAGGCAAGCCAGGCAGCCCAAGTGCACGGGGGAGGAAACGTTCACGACCATCAGGAAAGGGACCTTTCCATTCATATTCTGGTCCCAAACTTCCCAAAGAAAGAACACACAGATCAGAATCACGATCAAGAGGAAGATAAGTGAAGGAAGGGACAACACTCACTAGTATGCCAATGTGTCCATCCGATCCGGCCCAAAGAAACTCTGGTAGTCTGTACGCTCGATGGGATTCTTCAGCTTTTCCTCTCGACTGAGGGGTCGGTCATCCAACGGAACTTTATACGCGACAATCCATGGACAGCTGAAGGTCTTGAACTTGGAGACGACTTCTTTCACGTCCTTCTGCACGCGCTCCTCGATCTCTGCCGAAGCCGCCAGGGCCCATATTTCTTTGAATCGGGACTCACTTAGGGGGCCTTGACCACGCGATGCTGGATGGCCCTTGATCACACAGTCATAGAAAGCAGGGGCCACGGGCGAGGTATGAGTCGAATAATACTCTTCCTGTGGGAGGAAAGACAACGAATAGGTTAAACCAGTGGTCAAGCAAGACCTGACATTGAAGACAACACGTACAAAGAATAGCACGGTGCATTGGGTAAGCACATCGGGAGATTCGACGTCCTTGAGCGCACGGAGAAAGTGAACGAGTTTCAGTAGACTAGCGGGCGAAGGGCGACCAGGCGGCAGGCGGATGTCCACTGGTGACCCCATAGTCAGTATTCAAGGATACGTAGCGCCAACGACAGAAACCAAGACTCACAGCCCCATCTTTCCGCCATACGGCCGAAATCGCGATCCTTTCAGGGCGAAATGAAATCAGACCGACTTTTGCTGAACGGAGGTGCACACTTACAATATACGCCTTCTTTATTGGAACAGGATTCGCTGCCCCTGGCCCAGTTATGGCCGTGATCCCGTCCAGAGATACCTAGTGGGGACAGGGGTCAAAAGGATCCATCAGAGCAAGTACTGCCACTGACGGGTCTGAGATTAATGTCCAAGTTCCATGCTTTTCGGTATCTAGGTAGAGAGGGGTGAGACCAACTGAAGCATTTTCGACTTTCTCCTTCCTCGCTTTACCTTAAGAGGGTCACAAATACGATGTACGAATTGGGGGAGGAGATATCGTAGATGAAGTCAATTTTGACGGTCTCGATAGGGGCCATCTGGTAAGTCGGTGAAACCAAGAGACGAGGCTGTGATCACACGTAGTGAGGGGGTAAGAGGAAAGAAACGCGTCGCGGGCAAGTTCACTGACAACTTTTAGCTTTTGGTAGTTTCGGTCTGGAGGAACCGGGGTTGCCGGGATGGTGGCACTACCCATACCCATGGGATAAATATTTGCCGGGTCTCGCCGTGAGAGCGATGGCTTAGCTAATCCTCTTGAGTTGGGTTCTGGACTCCAGGATATCGAGAAAACTAGTAAAGCAGGATACAGGTGCTAGGACTTGGTACAAGGGAACCTCCTATTTTCAAACTTTCTTCAATTTTGGGGGCTCGCTGCTCTAGTGCCATAGTAAATGGGGATTTCTGAGTGAAATTTTGGGAACAATGTGGTGTAACAAAAACCTGAACGAGGCCCCTCAACCATAGTCAAGCTTTGTAGTAATTATAAGTGGGCTTTTGACAATTTGCATCAAGAAACCAATATAGACAATGATGGGCAATCGCAGACATCAGTTTCATTCTGCCACGTCGATCCGATGGGCAGCCCAACCCTCTACGATATATTCGATCCAAATTGTTATAATAATGTCTTCGTGTTCGTCTACTCTAATGAGCCGATATTGGTCGCAGGTTGTTTTATCCTATACTCGCCTATCACCTACTGATGGTTTGCTTCATCTTGCGTAGCATGCCACGTCCCATCATCTCCAGAGAAAAGATCTTCAAAGTGAAATGTTTTTACAACTGTTGAATTATATATATTTGCTGGAACCCTACCTGCAAGAGATGGTCTCTATATCCCTGCGACATGAAGCCGGCTCTCTTCCTTTTGCTGTTGATATCATTTCTCCTGCCCGCGAATGCCTCGATAGGGACTCTACAGATTACCTTTTACCTGATGCCTACATCATTCTTAAGACGGTTGGAGCCACCTGTCTTAATGGACGCTGTTTCTAAATCAGGTTGGAATTTTTCATGGAACAATCACTCTTCTATACTAGCTTGTTTCAGTTTTGTGGATAGGGAAAGAAGAGGCGTAAATACGATCTATCCCAAGTCGTGTCCTGGGAAGACAAGGTTGCAGAGATCAGTTGGAGCCCCCGAAGGAGGGAATGTCAGCAGCGGTGATGACAGTGCGATGACTGCATTGGGAATAGAATCCATTGGTTGGCCCGGTCGGGTTCTCACCGCTTTGGGGGTCCCATCTGGCCAGCCGATCGACGGGAGGCGGAACACTCTATAACCCTGATCGCCCTCGCCCGCCAAAATGTCTGTGGACAATTGAGGCGGCGATGGCAACATCGGCTTCCATAATTAAATTAGAGGAATCCACTGGAAGCTCGTACGGACCTTGACAGGAGGGGCAACAGATCTTCAGGAGTATCTTCGACTGCTCTATCTCGGAGGAGTGGCGGACAACCACGATTGAATCTGCTGCGGTGAACACCTCATACGTTGGGTAGTAGGTTTCGAGGGGGTTGACACCGGCGTCCTCCCCCGTGCTCCCCGAGCAGATCCAATGGGGTGGCCTATGGAATGGGCACTCCCTAGTACTTTCATCTCAAGGCCAAAAAGCCAAACCCCCGAGGCAGAAATAGCAGAAACCACCAGCTCTGTAGAAACGGTGGTCAACCACCTGAAACTCTCCACCAAGAATGCTGTCATGACCGCCCACGTTCATAAAGTATTCTGTGGGGTGGGATGCATCGCGGTTCTCATTGGCTTTCGCGATGTCCCCATCGAAGCTTCCAAATACAAGAAAAACTAGGAGGCCCCCCAGTGGATCACCCTTGGAATTAACATTCAGCGCCTTCAGAGCTTCAGATGTCGACATGGTCACCGTGGAGAAAAGTGCGAGAACAATCGAAGCCAGTCAGGGAGCAACAAATCCTCTACAATTTCACCCGTTTCTGGGGCCTTGGACTGGAGGTGCATAAAAAATTTAAAGTTAGACGAGCATACCGCCCAGATTCTGCAGTTGTTCTGTCCAAATCTAGTTAATCGCCGGGTCCCGAGGGAGAGTCTCAGAGTCGCCAATTGCAAGTCGGAAAGAGGGGAACCGGCTGGGAGGTTGATTTTGTTGAGGACCTAGAGGGAGGTCCAATGCTTACCATGGCCACAGCGTAGCACAACACACCGAGAACGTCCGGCCACCCACGACGCACCTAAATGAGCCAACGGAACTTACCGTCGACCCGAGTGCGATGCAAGCTTAATCTCTTCCAATCTTCCAATCTACCAATCCCCACGATTTAGAGAACGATTCTACCTCGTTTCATAGTTTGCTCCTCACCAATCCAACAGTGTCTCCCACCATCCAGATGAAGCGGTCCCTCAAGCCCGGGAAGACTGCCAAGGGCGTCTCGTTGGTGATCCTCCACGTTCTTCACACCCTCCTCGACGCAATCCCTGTTCCGGGTGCTAAGGCCGGCATTGACATTCTCCTTGATGTGGTCGAAGGCATCGACGTCAGTATCATATTCCTCTCGCTTTGGAACTATCCACCCTCATCGCTCCCCGTGTCCTTCCAGGAGACTTCCCAGAACTCTTCGACGCTGCGAGAACTAGAAAATCATATTCGATTCCTAACAGATCTTCTGGAGCCCCTCACGAAAATGGATCGAAACAATCTCTCATCTGGCCTTGAGGACGATGTACTGAGGTTGAGCAGGTGATTGCCCACGCTTTTATTGATGATGTGAATGTGCCACTAATGCACGTGTCCTCGAAATTAGAGATTTGGAGAGTATTTCATCCAATGTGAAGGGAAAGTCTTCCACAGGGGCTGTACATCGCTTCTTGGAACGAAAGAAAGACGAACGGGATCTCCTCACTTTCGCCCAAAATGTCAAGGCGGCCCTTGACCGTTTTCAGGTGTGTTTGTATCCAATGTTCCATCCTCCGTTTTCTGACTGGCATCGACGATCCAGGTTAGCCAAACGCTCCGTCAAGAGCAAGAATTACTTTTCGAAAGTAAGAATCTCTCCGTTTTGGACTGTTCATTCGCTGAGATTCGGCTCCACAGAACGATCCGCAGCTGTCATGTCTCTCCGTCGGGTTGACTCTGCGGCCTATGACTCTGGCCGTGAGGACGCCCCTCGTTATGCCTCGAAGGCACCCGTGTTGCAATATTGGCAGAAATCATGTTATGGTTCGAGAACATGGAAGTCGGGACCCCCCTGTCTACTGGCTTATGGGATTGGCCGGGATCGGCAAGTCGACGATTGCGAAAACGGTGGCCGAACGAACGAACAAGAATAGTATGCTGGGGGGGAGTTTCTTCTTTTCCCGGAGCGAAGCACCTTTGCGCGATCCACACATGGTCTTCCCAACGCTTGCATTCCAACTGGCACAATCGGATAAAGAGTTCAAAAACATGATCGGGGAGGCCATACGACAAGACCCGACGTTGGGCCATAAGGAGCCATTGGCGCAATTTGAGGGATTGATCTTGAAGCCCCTTGCGAAGCTCGACTCGCACCGGCGGACGACACTTATCGTTCTCGACGCACTTGATGAGTGTGAAGAACGGGGTGCTACCACGATTTTACAACTACTGCTTGCTCACGCTTCACAATTACCCTTCCTTCGGATCTTAATCACCAGTCGTCCGGAGCCCCATATCTCTTCCGTGTTCGATCAGGCCAGGAACCTCGCAAAGAGAATTCTTCACGATATTGAAGCTTCCGTGATTGAGGGAGACCTCCGTCTTTACATTCGGTCTGAATTAATGAAGATTCCGAAGAACCTCAGTCTTCGTATGCCTGCGGATTGGGCGACCGAAGAGGAGATAGGCACACTCGTTGAGAAATCGGGGAAATTATTCATTTATGCGGCCACATCCATCCGATTTATTGGCGACAATCGTGTTCGAGATCCTCGTAGACATCTACGCCTTATACTGGATGGACAGCTCAGCAAGGGATCGAAAGCTATGCCATACACACAGCTTGACAACCTATACATGGGGGTCCTTCAGAACTCCCTCTCGGATGCCAATAGTGAAGTGATCATAGAACGCTTTCAAACGGTTGTGGGTAGTATCGTGTTGCTCCGCCAACCTCTTTCGCTTCGTTCGTTTGCACAGTTTGTTCAGTATGAACTGGATGGTGTTGACACCGTTCTCCATCACCTTCATTCTGTCATCATCCCTCCTTCCACTCTGGACGAGGCTCCGCGCAGGTATCATCCTTCATTTCTCGACTTCATTACCGATCCTTCACGATGCTCTATCCCCGAGTTCGTCATTTTTTCCGTACCAGATCAGGAGCTACGACATGCCTTGCAATGCTTCGAGCTGATGGCAACATTCTTGAAGCAGGACGTGGCAGGGGTCTCTGATTTCTTGCTGTTGAACAGTGAAGTGGAAGGATTGGAAGAGAAAGTGAGATATGCACTGCCAGCGGAGGTGCAGTATGCGTGCAAGTATTGGGCCTCACATCTGTCGAGTGTGGAATTGGGGGAGAAGCGAATGGTGGAAGTACTGGAGCGATTTTCGATGGGTCGATTTTGATGTGGATGGAAGCGATGAGCCTAATCGGGAGTCTCTCTCGTGCGGCGACCTCGATGGAAGAGGCGCACCGGTGGGCGGTGAGTGTATTCACTGTTGGAGGTCGGATCAACAATTGATTGGAGAGTGATCTCGATGACAGATGGATTCGAAGTGTGAGGCAACTCTGATTACTATGTTGGCCGATGGACGGCGGTTCATCCTTGCTCACTGTGAGCTGATACGGGAGAGTGCACTGCAGGTGTATCATTCTGCATTGGCATTCACACCATATGAGACTGTGCTGTACAAGACATATTCAAAAGATGTGGAGAGTTGTATTGAGGTGCTGCAGGGTGTGGATGCCCAATGGCCACAGAGGTTGAGCACATTGCTCTGCCCTACTGGGGTTACCTCAGTTGCATTTTCACCAGATGGTCTATGGCTTGCATCAGGCCTGGAGGATTGTACCCTGCACTTGTGGGATGTCATGTCAGGCATGCACATATCAACTCTTCAAGGCCATGCTGATGTGGTTACCTCAGTTGCATTTTCACCTGATGGGAAATGGCTTTCCTCTGGCTCCTTGGATAAAACCCTATGCTTGTGGGATGCTGCATCTGGTGCCCACATTGCAACTCTTAAAGGCCATGCTTTGGGGGTTACCTCAATTGCATTTTCCCCTGATGGTCCACAGCTTGCCTCTGGCTCCAAGGATAAAACCATATGCTTGTGGGATGCTGCATCTGGTGCCCACATTGCAACCCTTTGAGGCCATTCCAATGGGGTTACCTCAGTTGCATTTTCACCTGATGGTCTGTGGCTTGCCTCTGGCTCCTGGGATCACACCCTATGCTTATGGGATGCTGTGTCTGGTGCCCACATTACAACTCTTCATGGCCATTCTGATATTGTTACCTCAGTTGCATTTTCACCCAATGGTTCATGGCTTGCCTCTGGCTCCTGGGATGAGACCCTGTGCTTGTGGGATGCTGTGTCTGATGCCCACATTGCAACTCTTCAAGGCCATGCTAATGAGGTTACCTCAGTTGCATTTTCACCTGATGGTAAATGGCTTGCCTCTGGCTCCTTGTATGAGACCCTATGCTTGTGGGATGCTGTGTCTGGTGCCCACATTGCAACTCTTCAAGGCCATGACTGAATGAGGTTACCTCATTGGTTGCATTTTCACCTGAGTCTATGCTTTCTGTTCTTGATAACTATGCTTGTGATGCTGTGTCTGTCCATTGCACTTTTCAAGGCATGCTGATGGTACTGTGCATTCACCTGATGGTATGCTTCTGGCTGCTGGGATGAAACCCTATGCTTGTGGGATGCTGTGTCTGGTGCCCACATTGCAACTCTTCAAGGCCATTCTGGTGCTGTTACCTCAGTTGCATTTTCACCCAATGGTTTATGGCTAGCCTCTGGCTCTGAGGATCAAACCATATGCTTGTGGGATGCTGTATCTGGTGCCCACATTGCAACTCTTCAAGGCCATTCTAGAGTGGTGTCCTCAGTTGCATTTTCCCCTGACAGTTTATGGCTTGTGTCAACCTCATGGGGACGTGCTTTATACTTGTGGGATGTCACATTAGGCACATTCACAACTCTTCATGTTGATACAGAGAGTCAGGCAGTTGCCTTTTCCTCAGATGGTCACATTCTCATCTCCAAAACTCCTGAAAAACAAACCTTTGCATGGGATTTGACATCACAGCCCCCTCAATTACTCTCTGGCTCAATTCCTGAGGTGGCCTTCTCTCCCACTATAAGGCTCAGTTCACTTGAGGGTAGTGCAGGTGGCTGGATCTGGGCACTGGACTCCCATGGCAATCATGTTGCACATATCTGCTACATCCCTCCACATTATTGTCTGAGTACTACAACCCAGGAATCAAGTCTATCTCATCAATTCCAACTTGCAGTTGGATGTGGGGATGGTCATGTTATAATTGTAGATTTTCAAGATCATCCATTTTTTCAGAGGCTTGAACATGGAGTTACACCTGCATAGATGGAATTACATTATTTAGAATGTCTTTTGTGGCTTCTTGGGCATTGTCAGAGTTTGTCCATTTCCCAGGTAACTCTGGTTTTGGTTCCAATCTGTTTCATTTTCCCTTCATTTCCTTTGCTTCCAGTTTCCACATGCTTACCCCTGGTCCCATTCCTGTTCCTTCTACTTTCCCATCCCCTGTCCATTCCTGCCTCCTGCCCACTTCCCCTCCTGTGCCTGCCCCCCTGTGGGGACTCAATGAACAGCTGCTGGAAAAGATGCACCTCAGCAACTTGCCAGGAACACTTGAAGGATGGCAAGACATGGCACCTTGGTCAGCCACTTAGAGGGGCCTTAATAGGTATGTCAAACTGTGTCAAATCAAAAGCCTAGCAGGCATCAGAATCCTTTGATATCAAATAATTTCAGGAGGGTGACCTTAGGTCAATCCATAAGTCTGCCCTTGGGGATTTTGATATCAAACTCACACAGGCTGATCTGTAATATAGTGTATTACATAATTAAGTTAGGACTCAAAAGTCATGTGTATATGGCAGATTCCATGGAATCAATAGTTAACCTTTGCCTGGATCTTCATCACCTAGTGAGAAACTGTGAAACCTCTTGTCTCTGTCTCTGTCCTGCCTATCTGGCTGCTTGGTTGGCTTGCTAGTAGCCATTAATCACTAGCTAGGTCTTTCCTCTGGCCCCTGCAGTTGTCTGTCCCTGGATAACCTGCACAACAGTAAGTAGAGCATCTTCTCTACTTGCTGACCCCTCCTTCTCCTTAGGTAGTGACTGTGCCACTTGGCCAGTCACTACATTATACCTCTTTCATCATTATCTCCCTTCCCTTGCAACCTTTTCCCCTGGGCTCAGAGTGAAGCCAGTGCCTAGCTCTGTGTCCAGCTCCTCTGCCCAAAGCTAGTGCTGAGGGCAGTGTGATTACCTCTTCATCTTATCCCCTTATTCCCTCCCATCTGGCTCCCAACCTGTTGACTCTGCTTTGTCCAAGTATGACAACAAGTGCCCTCCTGAATCCAGGAGGCACTTTGTTACATGGTCAGCCATATAGCCTTAGCTCAAAAGGAGTACCATTTTGATGTTTTGTCCTGGTCTGAGAGGCTTAAATTGGGGTTGATGTCAAATGATGATCAAAAACTGAATTTTGACTGTGTATTGATGGTTTTGACATCAAATTTGACATCAACCATTGTCAATGGCCTCAACTTCAAGGACTTAACAATATTTAGTTCAAAACAAGGGCTATACACATTAATGAATAATAATTCTAGTACATTAATCTTCACTATCTATGAGGGTGCTATCTATGAGTGCAATAAAACCAAGGTCCTCTACTTCACAATCCTCCTCTAGTTCTCCATCATCATCATCATCAGATGATACCACACTACTCAACCCATCATCCTTATGCCCCCTTGATGATATGCCCAAAACTTGACTGAGATGGTGATGTTCTAGAGGTATTGGAGGGTGGATATCATCCCAGCATGGGGTAGTTGACATAGAATTAATGAGAGAAAGATCTTTTCTCCAAGTCACCAACCAGTCATACAGTTGATGGAGTTGAACAAGGGCAAAGAATGAGACATCATCATTTTGTGTGAAGTTGACCAGTCTCTCCACTGCAGTATACTCTTTGGAGAACCATGTCCAAAGATTACTGTGTTCCACCTTGCACTGTTCCAACTCCTCTTTACAGTTAATGATCTCCTGTGCAGTGCATATCCCTTGCTTGATTGAAGCATCTGCCAACCATGGAGGAAGGACACCATCAGGGAAGTCAGTGACATCCCCCCTTGTATCTTCCCATATATCCTGATCAACATCCAGTCTGTACAACCCTTCCTTCTAAAGCATTCATTGGTGGAATATAAGCATCCCTTGAGATACTTTTTGATCTCCTTTGATATTCAACCATTTCCACCAATGTTGTGTTGTACTTCTTCATAGTGCCCTCAATCCCAGAGGAGCAGTGCTTCACAGCTTTTTCTACATGTGCCTTCATCTTCTGGTTCAGTATGCAAGTGGAATGGGTGCAATCCAGAGTTGCAAGCTCAAATTTTTGCTCCCTTAACTTTCAGAGGAGTTGTTCCCTAAGAACATGAATGTTGAGCTGAAGAGTAATCCATTTATCCTTCTTCAGCTTTGACAACTTCTGGGCAGCAACCTGATCCTGGAGTTTCAGCTCCTTGACCTTCTTTTGCAAACCAGTCAGCCATAATTGTATATCTAGTTAGGCCCTTTTGCCTTGCTTTTATTTAGTCTAAGAGTGGGTTTTTAGGTGGGGGCCCCTGGGGCCCACTGGGTGATTTCATGGCATGAGACAAGGGGCCCCTGGGGGCCCCTCACCTTAGACTGCTAGTGGGACTTAGAGATTCTCAGACTTGCAGGACAGTGGGCCATATGGGCCTATTGGGGATAATGTGTTCCACTATATGGTACATACCTGGTCAGCAGGAGGTTGAGGTTGAGGTTGAGGTTGAGATTGAGCACAGGGAGAGGGAGGAGCACTTGGTGGGGGGGCAGGTCACCAGATTCATTCAGCAGTCATTGCATTATTGACTTGTTTATTTATTTATTTAGAAATTCTATTAACAAAAAAAAAATACCACACCCTTAGTGGGCGTCCATAGGAATCAGAAAAAGAAACTACTTAGTAGCACCATACACCCACAGGCAGGTGTGTGGTACTGTCCATAGAAATCAAAAAAAAGAACTACTCAGCAGGGGTGTGTACTGGTCCACAGAAATAAAAATAAAAATAAAATAAAAAAGAACTATTTAGTAGCACACCCACTGTAGCAGGTGTGGTACCAGGGGCGTGGCTTGGCGGTTCACCTTTGGGTGGGTCATCTCGTTCATGGGTTTTGTTCCGGGATTTCATTTGGGGTGTGGGTTGCTGTTCTCGTGTATTTGTTCGGCAGCATTGCGGGTCTTCATCAAGGGTTCAAAAGAATACCTATGATAATAAGTAATAAGTTAGTAAAAAAAGAAAAACCCCACAAAAGGAGCAGCACACACTGCTCCTTTTGCGCGGTCGTACTTATATATGGGGAATACTAATCTTGAAAATTATCACACCTGCCAAAGCGGGTGTGGGGTTCATCTGGGACTTTGGTGGCCTCATTGTGTGCAGGTTTCATTTATATGTTGTGGGAAATCGAGGTCGGGGGGTATGGGTGGCTGTGTGGTCCCATGTTTTGCCCTGGGCCTGATCTGTGCATTCGTTGGGTCGGATATCATGCAGTAAATGTACCTAGAATAATGATATGTTAGTAAAGAAAAAAAAACGAAGGCAATGCCAAAAGAGCAGCCAGGGCTGCTCTTTTGGTGTTGCAGTACAGCACATAATCAAAAAAAAACTCACCTACTAGTACCACACACCCACTTCGGTGGGTGTATGGTATGCGATTTCATCGATCATCATTTCGGGGGGCGGGCACTAGTGGCTTGGGTGGCTGTGCATTGAATGTTGCACTGGGGGCTCGTCTGTGTCTTCGTCGGCTTGTTGGGTGGGTTTTCATGGAGGGAATGTACCTAGAAGAACGAATGATAATACATTAGTAAAACAAAAAAGAAAGCAGAGGTGCCAAAAGAGCAGCTTCTGCTGCTCCTTTGGCACTGGTGGGATTAGACATACCTGATGTCACCACACACCCGCTGAAGCAGGTGTGTGGCATATCTGATTTGCCGTCGTATTATAGTTCTCGAGGCTTGGGGGTTGGGGTCTGATTGGCTGCATGCTCCGTATTTCACCACAGGCCTTCTCTGGCCATTCATCAGATGGGGTTTCGCGGAGAGAGAGAGGAGCTAGAGTAAGGAGTATGTTAGTAAAAAAAAAAGAATTCAAGCAACACCAAAAGAGCAGCTGTTGCTGCTCTTTTGGCGTTGTCGTACACCCTGCAATAAAAAAGACTCACCTAATATTGCCACACACCCGCTGAAGCGGGTGTGTGGCGCCGTATTTGTTTTGTCATTGTAGAAGGCATAGATAATCAAGAGTCAGGGGTCTGGGTGGCTGTGCACTGCCGTGTTTCGCCCTGGGCCTGATCTGTGCATTGGTCGGGTCAGGTATTGCACAGTGGAGGTACCTAGAATAACAATACATTAGTAAACAAAAAAAAAATCCAAGACAACACCGAAAGAGCAGCCGGGGCTGCTCTTTTGGCGTTGTGGTACACTGCATAGTGAGAAAACTCACATGATATTGCCACACACCCGCCGAAGCGGGTGTGTGGCACCATATTTGAGGCGTTGTCATGTATTTTGCAGATAGTTGAGGGTGTTCGGGTCTTGGGTGGCTGCGCGCTCCCGTATTTCATGGTGGGCGTTGTCTGTGCATTGTTCGGGTCGGGTTTTGTGGAGGGAGAAAGCCTAGAACAATGAATACGTTAGTTAAAATAAAATAACAGAAGCAACGCCAAAAGAGCAGCTGGGGCTGCTCTTTTGGCATTGTGGTACACCCTGTAACGAAAAAAAAACATACCTGATATTGCCACACACCTGCCAAAGCAGGTGTGTGGCACCGTATTTGTTTCATCCTCGTATACATTGCGGAAAATCGAGGGTTGGGGGGTATGGGTGGCTGCGCAGTCCCATGTCTCATCCTGGACCTGGCCTGTGCATCAATTGGGCCGGATATTGCACAGTGAATGTACCTAGGATAAGAATATGTTAGTAAGGGAAAAAAAAGTGAAGGCAATGCCAAAAAAGCAGCCGGGGCTGCTCTTTTGGTGTTGTTGTACACCCCGTAATGAAGAAAACACACCTAATATTGCCACACACCTGCTTTGGCGGGTGTGTGGCACTGTATTTGTTTCATCATATGTTGTGGATATACGACCGTTGGGGTCTTGAGTGGCTGTGCCTGCCACTGTATTTCGCCCAGGGTCCTGTCGGTGCATTCTTCGGGCGGGGTTTCACAGGGTGAGAAGGGACCTAGAATAATGCAGATGTTAGTAAAAAATAATTCAAGCAATGCCAAAAGAGCAGCTAGTGCTGCTCTTTTGGCATTGCGGTACACCCCATAAAAAGAAAACTCACCTAATAGTGCCACACACCTGCCAGGGTGGGTGTGTGGCACCATTGTGCTTGCTTCGGGCTCAATGTTGAGTAAGATCCTACTCAATGCCAGGACTTTCCGGGCTTGAAAGAGTGCCCAATTAGGGGCAGTACCAACTCATATGGATAGATAATAAATACCTAGATAAAAAATAGATAATAAATACTAAATATCTGTCTAAAACAGGTGGGGGAATAAATGATAGTCTGTTGGATTGCACTAAGGCACCATGTGCAAAGAGGAATTGGGCAACTTCCATGCATTATAATTGGCCAAAATTCGAGTATCTTGGTGGGATGTATATATATTTTATGTTGATGAAACGAATTGGACGATCATGCCAATTTTCAGTTTCTTGTGCCTTCAATTTCCTGAATAGGAAATTGAAGGCATGAGAAACTGAAAATTGGTGTGATCGTCCAATTTGTTTCATCAACATAAAATATATATACATCCCACCAAGATACTTGAATTTTGGCCAATTATAATGCATGGAAGTCACCCAATTCCTCTTTGCACATGGTGCCTTAGTGCAATCCAACAGACTATCATTTATTCCTCCACCTGTTTTAGACAGATATTTAGTATTTATTATCTATCCATATGAGTTGGTACTGCCCCTAATTGGGTGCTCTTTCGAGCCTGGAAAGTCCTGGCATTGAGTTGTTTGTTTTGATGATTACTAAGCTACCTCATTTGTATATAGGACAACCAACAGGATCCCGCTGAACTAGAACAGGACCACACACCCGCCATGGTGGGTGCATGGTCCTATAGGTGAGTTCCCTCCTACTATATACAGCCATGCAAAAAGGGCAGCAAATGCTGCCCTTTTTGCACTCCTTTAACATTTTAACTAACATACATATTATTTCCATTCTAGGTTTAAGGTTGTTGCAAATAACGACAATACAAAACGAAATCAACGCGGGCCGAAATCCATCCAAGACCCCGCATACATGCGCAGCCCCCAAACCCACACGACGACAGATAAAACACAGCACCACACACCCACTGCGGCGGGTGTGTGGTGCTATCTGGTGAGTTCCATCCCCCAATAGATACAGCCATGCAAGAAGGGCAGCTGTTGCTGCCCTTTTGTGCTCTTTGACACTTGAAACTAACATACTTTATGTGCCAAAGGGCGATGTGTCAAATGGCAATGCGTCAAACGAGCACGTGATGGACAAGAACGCGCCCAGCGAGTGGCCCTGGGAACCACACCCACCATGGCGGGTGTGCCCTATATACAGTGAGCCCCCGCCCCCATGACCCCACATATCAAAACCTGGCCAACAATACACAGGGTATATAAAGTACCACACACCTGCCACTGCAGGTGTGTGGTACTACAGGGTGAGTTTTTTTTTAGTAATCCTGGGGTGCAAGAAGAGCAGCATAAGCTGCTCTTCTTGCAATGCTTTATTGTCTAACTAATGTATTGTTTTTTTCCCTAGGTCTTGGACTCAAATCCGAATGAACCCCCGACCCCAAACCCACCAAACGAACACCTGGCGAATGAAGATCCGGTGAGCCGAACCCTGTGACCCACCCGATGACCCGAACCCACCAAGCTGAACCCTGCGACCCCAAACCCACCAAACCAAGCCAAACCCCCCCACATGAAGGTAAGGTTTTTTTTTCTTTGGCTACGATCACACAAGAAGAGCAGCCTCTGGCTGTTCTTCTTGGGTGCATGGGTGAGCCCCACTGGGCGAGCCTATCATTGTATATAATAATAACATTAGTAATAATGATAATAATAATAATAAATAAATAATCCATGGCTAGGGCCAGGGCCCCAGGGGCCCAGGGCCCTGGGCTGCTTGAGGGGCTGCTTGGGGGCCCCTTGATTGTATTGCAGGGGCCCCCTGGTGTAAACATCTAGTTAGATATGATAAATGCAATGCTCATCATATCTAATATGATATGGAAAAGTGGCTGACCAGGCTGTTCTTTTGTATGTTGTTTTCAAGGCACACTACTGAGGGCTTTGTTGATTTAACCTTTTCCTGCCATTCCATAAACACAGCTTCACTTGCACTGTCCTCTCCAACCATATCATTGCCCTCCTTTATTAAGTCTTGCAAGTTCTCCCACTGGGCATCTAATGTGGACTGTAGGGAAAGGATATGATCAATGGCATGGGCACCCTGGGTCTGGGACTGCCAGGATATTGGTTGACTGTGATAAAGCTGCTGCTCCTTGAATTGTTGGAGAAGATACTTGATAGACTGAAGACCAAGTTTTTTCTGGGCTTCATCCAAATGACATTGGGCATGATCAGTGTGATCCCTCAGCCACTTTCCAAAACCCTCTCATTTCCCCTCATCAATGTGTTCCACTTGTAAGTCCAGAAGGAATAGTCAATGGTGATAGCCTGTCACCCAAAGCCCATGGATAAGTCACTGTAACTCACTCCAAAACTGCTCACACCCTTCTCCATCTGAAAGACCCCAGATCTCATTCTTTTGAGGGTGGTACCATAGTTGACAGGTCCACTGGTGCCCATATGCATGGAAAATTGATGCACCCCACTCCAAATGCCCCAACCACTCTGGCAGAAAGTCCCATTTCTTGAGTGATTGGTCTATTTGGCAGCCAATATCAAATAAGGCACCAATTCTCCAATGATGGGGCAGATGCTTGATAAGGGCATCAAGAAGGGCAAACACATAAAATTGTTTCTCCCCAGCAGTCCACATGTTGGCCAAAAATATGGGAATACCATGTTGGCAGAGCATGGCAGGGATGCCAGTGTCACTGAAGTATTGAGTCAATGCCTTTATTTGATCTCCATTGGCAGCAGTGAAAGATTCACCACAGGCACAGTATGTGGAATTTGGCATGTTTAGATTCCTTTCAACTTTATCTCCTTCCTCTGCTTGCAGATCTTCACTTTCCACTGCCTCATTGGCTTTGCACTTCTGTCCAGCTCTTGGTTCTCCTCTTCCAGGTCAGATGCCTTGGACTTTTTGCTCCCATGCCTCCAAGGCCTCCCATGGGGTGGAACCCCTTTCTGGATCATGTGACAGGTCCACAGGTCCAGAACAAAGGCCAGGGACAGTCCACATCATTACATAATCACAATTCTTTGCCCTTAAGGCAAAGGAATGACATGGAATGATGGGTTGCAGATGTGCTGAATTTAGACTGTTTCTCCAATGAATGAAGGGTGTGGGAATTGAGCCATGGATTGACATAAGAATTGATTTGTTTATTTGAAGAATCATCCTTGAATGGGGCTTGTAGACAGTAGGGATTTATCCCTCCAACACTGCTCATTTTTCCCTTGGTACCATTTGATGCACCTTTTTAACAGCTTTCAGGGCATGGTACTTGCAAACAAATACAATAAGAATTGGCTTCAAAAATTGAGAAATACTCCTTCAGAGTATGAATCTTGGGAAGATAATGGTACAGGGACTGCAATTTTGATCTTTTCATCATGTGTTTGGTACCATTTGATAGGTATGATTTGTATCTTTCTGGGTGCTGTTGTTCTGAGTCAATCTGATCAAAACTGACAGAAATTTGAAGGATACTCCTTTAGAGTAGTGCAGCCCCTATCTGGATCATGTGACAGATCCGTGAGTCCAAAATTGGAACTAGGCCTGGTCTGCATCATTACATAATCACAATCTGTCACCCTTAAGGCAGTAGGATGGCTTGGAAGAACAAGCAAGCCATACAGTCTTGAAGAAGAATGGCAAGTTGAATTGCCTTGTCCATAGAAAATGGACTTGATGTAGGGCATAAACTGCCCCTTTTTGATGAGGACTGTTGAAGTCCAATGGACAGTCAATAAATTGACTGGTGTTCATGGTAAAGGAATGAGGCGATATTGTGAATTGGAAAGGGGTAGGAATCCAATAGATTTCTTGAATAAATGAATGATGATGGAATTAAATGGGTGGGGTGACAAGTAATTGATTTGTTTGTAAGGAAAATAGGCCTTGGATGAGGTTTTAATGGTGTTGGGATTCATCCCTCCAACACCATAATAGGCATTTCCAGTACCATTCAAGGTGGATTTTTAATAGCTTTCTGGTTTCATTGGTTCCAAGCAGATTGGATGTGAACTGATGGAGAAATTCATAAAATACTGATGGGTGTTGATTCTGATAGTAATATCATTCTGTAGAGTGCAGTTTTGATCTGTTCTTCACATTGCTGGTACCATTAGATGTGTATTTTTAACATCTTTCTAGGTGTGATGATTTAAAGAGGATTGGATGTGAACTGATGGAGAAATTCATAAAATACTGATGGGTGTTGATTCTGATAGTAATATCATTCTGTAGAGTGCAGTTTTGATCTGTTCTTCACATTGCTGGTACCATTAGATGTGTATTTTTAACATCTTTCTAGGTGTGATGGTTCCAAGAGGATTGGATGTGAACTGATGGAGAAATTCATTTATTACTGGAAATTTCAGATTTTGATAGTAAAATTGGTCTGGAGAGTGCAGTTTTGGTCTGTTCAGCTTGTGTTTGGTACCATTAGAAAGGTGTGAATCGTAGCTCTCCAAGCATTATATGGGCGTACATTTCTGATCAAAACTGACAGAGTTATAGAATGAATTCAGTTTCCACATGTAGCTGTAATTAATTTTGTAATTGGTCATGTGATCGTTGTTGGAGGGATAAATCCCTACACCATAGAATCCTCATCCAAGGACTATTTTCCCTACAAACAAATCAATTACATGTCACCCTGCTCATTTAATTCTATTGTCATTTGTTTATTCAAGAAACAATTGGATTCCTACCCCCTTCAAATTCACAATATTGCCTCATTCCTTTACCATGAACACCAGTCAATTTATTGACTATCTGTCAGACTTCAACAGTCCTCATCAAAAAGGGGCAGTTTATGCTCTACATCAAGTCCATTTTTATGGACAAGGCAATTCAACTTGCCATTCTTCTTCAAGACTGTATGGCTTGCTTGTTCTTCCAAGCCATCCTACTGCCTTAAGGGTGATGGATTGTGATTATGTAACAACATGGACTGGGCCTAGTTCTGATTCTGGACTCACGGATCTGTCACATGATCCAGATAGGGGCTGCACTACTCTAAAGGAGTATTTTTCGAATTCCTCTGTCAGTTGTGATCGGATCGACTCGAAACAACCACTCCCAGAACGATAAGAATCGTACCTATCAAATGGTACCAAACACACGACAAACAGATCAAAACTGCGGTCCCTGTAACAATATCTTTCCATGATTCATACTCTGAAGGAGTATTTCTTGAGTTTTGAAGCCAATTCTTATTGGATTTGTTCACAAGTACCACACCCTGAAAGCTGTTAAAAATGCACATCGAAAGGTACCAAGGGAAAAATGAGCAGACGCGAACTCCATTTTTCACAAGACAACTCCCTCCCCATGACTCCCCCTTTGCTCCACCATCCAAAATAGTGAATTACTTCCAGCCCTCTTATGTCCGATGGAGAAGACCCTCAGGGTGATCTATTCCACTTTTCCTTAAGGGAACTTGTCCAGAATTGAAGGAGGAATAGCATGTAATGTGTTAATCTCCTCTTTTATCTTGAAATTGGAATATCTCCATCAGTTTTGAAGATTTTAACTTCATTTCTTTTTCTCTATGTGATCCTTGAGTCCGACTTTTTCACTTTTTATTGAGTTGAAGTCTGGATTGTATATTAGGTGCAGCTAGCACACAAATTCAGTAGTTCTCCCCCTCCCTCCAGTTTGAAGCTTCTTGAACAGCTGCTGGTCCCTGGGTGACTTCTCACTAAAAAAAGTGAATTCTAACTACACTTTGACTAAGGTCTCAAGAAGGGATTCTTAGGGTGTGGTAATTTGACAGAAACACACATTCTCACTTAATTGCTTGGGCTTTGTTTGGCTCACTGCAATTTCCCCTGTCCAAAAGACCTTCCTCCACTCAGACCTGAACATCCAGATTAGTTTTGTGATTCCCTCTCTGTCCCTGGCTCAACATCGTGGACTGTAGTTGGATTGGTTGATAACCATCCTGCTTACATCATCCAAAGGCTAGAAGTGGTGTAATTTCACATTTTCTGATACTGGATGTTTTTATGTTCCACAGCAGAAAATCCAAAAGTCTGCTTTTGTATTGTAGTTATGCTCTCAACATTGAGTGCTCTCCACTGTAATGTTGTGAGAAACCTTGAACAGCACTTTGTTGATCTACCAAATAAAGTGCATAATGATTCATAACATTGAACAGCTTAGACTAGCCTTGCTCAATTCTGTTTGGGTTGTTGCAAAATTTTTTTTTTGATCATCTATAATTAGGAAAATGGCAACTTCCATTCAAAAAAAAAAAGCAAAGTTGGGGGTGAACAGGATTCAGAAATGAGTGTAACTTTTTTTCCTGATGGCTGGCAAACATTCCCACTCTGGCTTGGCACTCCATTTCCAACTGATGGGTGCTGGCTTCACATGCTCTCTGTCAGTCACACTTACCTTTTGTGGCCCACCCATGTTGAACACTGACAACAGTTTGACCCTCTTGCTCAATGGCACAGAGCCTGATCTAGAGACAGTATCAGACCATGCAAAGCTGTTTACCTTTGATGCCCCACTAGGCACTGGGGTGGCATATACCTCTGGTTTTGACAACCCACCATCAACATACTTGTATCCTCCACATATTGGCACTCCAGGCTATCCCAATCACAGTACTGAGGCCACAGGATCCTCTGGCACCTTTCCCATGGGTCCAGTTTATCAGCCAGGCATAGACCTTGGTGGACTTGACCACATCTCAGATGCCAATTCCCCCACCCCTGACCCTCATGAAGTCTTTTTTACCCCCAGTCCCTCTACCAACACTCATGCTGTGTCACCAGAGCCTGCTGTAGTGTCATATCCAGTGTCCACTTCTGCACCCTCATCCCCAGCTTCACTTTCCATATCTATGCCAAAGCATGTCAAAGATCTCTACAAACTCATTGATAATGATGTGGCTCCCAAGTTGTGGCCCAATGACACCTCATCACCACCTCATTACTGTATTAAAAAAAATAATGAAAGGGCATATGAGAGTTCTTCTGCATGCATGAAGTGCAAACAAGCAGAGAAGGGGTGAGAGGCTGAGAAGTCAAAAGTGGCTGGTGCGGAGCATGCAGCCCAGGCATTAGCAAAACAGATTACGGAGATCAAAGATACATCTTCAGCTTCACCTAGAGTTAACAAGAAAGGCTCAAAAAAGGCCAAGATCGAGGTCGGAGACATGCAGCTCAATGAATTTGAAGAGATGGCTGAAGGCAAAGATGTAAGTTCTTCCAGCTTATCATCACTGTCTATTATCAGCATTGACATTCTGGCTTTCTAGAATGCATGGACAGATGAACAAGGGGCCAAGCTGCTCAAGTACCTTTGTGATGCTGACAGATGGACAACATTCTGTGCTAACCAGGCACAAGGGTTTTGTCGGGTGTGTATGACTTATTTCCTATACAACTAGCTGTTATTCTGACCATCAAAGAATGATATAGGCCACTGTGCACATGGGAGGTGTTAAAGCAGCCCCTGCAATCTGCTCATGGTTTGATCATGAACTTGGGCATTTCAAATATATAAAAACACTCAAAAACCACACAGGTGGTGGCAATGGTGATGACATTGGTCAGGAGCTTGATGGTATTGAGAAGGAAGGGTCCGATGACAAACACAAGTGTTCCACTACAGTAATAGCACACTTTAAGGAGATGGGGTGGTATGCACTCTTTGAGAACTGGTAAGCTCCTTGCTATAGTCATGTTTTCCCTTGCATCAGATGGCCTGACCAATCTCATGTAGCTGTGGCTCAAAGCCAGACATCAAAAAATCCACAAACCTCAAATCTGGTGTTCAAGGAAAGAAGCATCCTCATATTGGTAACAAGGACCTTGATGATGCCGATGATGAAGCCAGCCATGCTGAGGATTCCCTCCCCCATGGGAAATGTTGTTGTCATGCTGCTTGCAGTACAGGGCAAGACATTGTTGATGAGAAAGTATGTAAATATTGCCTCATTGATTCCTTTCTAACTCCTATCCCAGATGGACATGAGTAGGTGCCAGGTTGAGCTAACAGAGGATATTGGAACAGCCTTCACAAACATTGCCAATACCTATGCAATGTCATTCAAGTCACAAGACACAAGGGCCAACTGCAAACTTGATATCAAGCAGCATGAGCAGGGACTGCAGATGATGAACAGTGCCAACCCTGAGATAGTCAAGATGGGTCTAAGCATCCTTAGGAAACTTCAGCAGTAGCATACATATAATGATGTCATAGATTTTCCTGCATAATATCCCTAGCCTGCTGCACTCACTGTCCCAGCTGTTGGATAGTCTCTCTAGGAATGTCCTCTTCATCAGCAGAGGGGTTGGCTAGGAATGTCCTCTTCATCCACAGAGGGGTTGGCCATACCTGTAATGAAGTGCCTCCCAGATTCAGGAGGGCACTCGTTGTCGTACTTGGACAAAGCGAGTCAACAGGGGAGGGAGTAGGATAAGGGAGAATAGGAGAAGAAGGTGTAATCACACTTCCCTCAGCACTAGCTTTGGACAGAGGAGCTGGACACAGAGCTAAGCACTGGCTTTGCTCTGAGTCCAGGGGAAAAGGTTGCAAGGGAAGGGAGGTCATGATGAAAGGTAGTAAAGTAGTGACTGGCCAAGTGGCACAGTCACTACCTAAGGAGAGGAGGTGGGGTCAGTAAGAGGAAGGACTATCCTGCTTACTGCTTTCCCTGCTGGTATCCAAAGGTGTAGGTCCCAAGCTAGAGAAAGGCTGGTAGTTAATGGCTACCAGGCAAGCCAACCAGATAGCTAGATAGAAGCAGAGACAGAGAGGCAGAGATTCACGGTTTCTCACTAGGTGATGAAGATCCGGGCAAAGGTTAACTATTCAATCTTGGCATATACATGACTTTTGAGTCCAAACTCCCTTATGTAATACACTATATTACAATACCCTGCACAAGCTCAGCAAGAGCATTGGAGCTGTTGAAGTCAGGTATTTCCCAAGGGCTGTCCTGGAGAGTCCTAAAGATGTTTGCTAATATCATTAGGGCCTCTATAGAATGATAGATCTGACAAGTGTCCTTCCCCACCATCCACTTCAAAGCAGGAAACCTACCCTTTAGATCTCCAAAGCTATGTTCAACAATAATCCATGCTGATGCATGCATTTTATTGAATGCAGTATGGTTGAAGTGCTCATCTTGACTGCAAAGCTCAACATCATCAAACCATTGGATTGTATATGGTGTGATCTGGTATCCTATTTGAGGATGTGTAGCATGTAAGTATGGCTACCCCTTGCAATAGTGAGTACATACCCTTATCAGCAAGCAGGTACTCATTGGCCTCAAAGAATTTGGGGTGCTCCAACCAGATATCCAACTTCTTGAACACAGTGATGTCATTTTGGCTTGCTGGCCAGCCGATGTCATAAGCATCCCCAAAATATACACTGAATATGAAGCACACCCCATAGAATTTCTTGCAGCAATAGTAATAACTCCCATCCACTGCAGGTACATCAACAAACCAAATGAGTGAGCCATCAATGGCTCCAATTGCCCCCAGAAACCCCTGTTCCCTGAAGGCATCATGAATTTTGTCTTGTCTAGCACGATCTGGCCACTTGATAAAGTGAGTACTGAGGTCACCAAGGGCTTGTGTGACACAATCTACATACAGGAAGACAGTACTGGCACTGATGTTGCACTGATGGGCAGAATTGAGGTGATGCTGGTTTGAGCCCCTGAAGTGGTGCAGAAATGCAGCCAACTGGACCTTGATGGGTCACTGGGGTTTATTTCCAGTGGAGCAAAACACCTCGTTGTCATGGAGCAGGTCACAGACAACTGCAAAAGAGCAAGGATTACATCTTGAAAGATCAACAAACATTTAGTGTATCATTCAAAGCCAAGCATCCATGACCATACCTGAAGAACTGATGGTACCAGGCTTTGTTGTCATGTTGGAGCATCCTCGATAGAGTGTCCTCCAATTTGAGAATTGAATATGGGCTGCATCCACTGTCACTGCCATCACCATCATAGTCATCATCACCATTCCCATGGACAATTTCACTAGCAAATAGACCAAGACCAATCAAGAGAAAGACAGAGTCTGGAGACTCAAGAGATGCAGGGTCTTGGGGAAGTATCATTAAGAGCATAGTCAAGAGGCCAATAAGGGCAGTTGGAGTAAGGAGCCCCATAGAGAGCAAGGAACCCCAACTCACATTTGTGAAAATCAGGGTCACAGATGCTAAAAGTTGACCAAATATTTTGACAATGGTCTGAACAATGCTTTGGGCTGTTTGCATTTTCTGCTCACCTTGCACAAAAATTTTGTGCCTGACACTTATTTTTAGTGAGGGCTAACTCTGAAAAAATAGTGAACCTGAATAGAGCCATCTGAACAGAATTGAGTGAGGCTACTAGGAGAGAGTGGAGAGCTAGAAATTGCACTGGGAACAAGTTGAACAGGGCCTAAGGAAAAAAAATAACAAGCCACCACATATGTCCTGCCAGCCTTGACCTACACACACTGTGCTGAAGATCCAGGAAAATAGATCTAGGTATCAGCTTAGGGGGCAGAAATCTGCAACCTTTTTTTTTTGGCCCAAAACCATGAATTGACTCTAGCTTTGACTGAAATTTTCTCTGAAAATCTGTGAACTGCAGATCAAGGCACCAGTAAAGCTTGTTCTCATGCTGATTTTGTTACATAACATGTATGCAATCACACATTGAGGATACATTGAGTAGACTAAATACTGATCAGAACTCACTGTGGACCCATTCTACTGATGGATTGTAGTCAAATATCACTAGAAAATCTTGGCTGGACCAACTTTGAAGCTGAATTGGATTGAGGGACAGTAAATGACATGCAACTAAATAGTCCTTACAATGTTTACATCAGCCCAACTGAGGGCCCAAAGTGCTGTATTGCTCAACTTCCAAAGCCAAGTCCAAAATCAGGACTCAACTTGGGCTTGAGTCAACTTGAGCTAACAACTTATGATATATTGTTGAAAGATGTTGGAATTGGGGATGGGCAAGCTCTACATTGCTTAGTCAGCATATCCCTCTACATAGTTTCTTGGGATGTACCAAAGTTCCCTCAAGCATTTGCTTGAGCCCTGATCAAACACTCTATCATTCCTTCTTGTTGCGCAAATCTAAGTGGCTCCACACTAATTCTTCAACAAAAGACAGGCTATGGCAGTGACTGAAAAGAGTCTTAGAGCAGAAAGCTACTTGACATAAATACATGTAAACAGTCTCCTCTCAACATATATTTTAGGCTGAGTCTGGATCAAGTCCTGTCAACAAAAGACTTGGCTTGACTTGGCTAAAAAAGGAGTCAGCTCAAGCCCAAGTCTTTGGCAACACTACTGACTCTTCAATCCAGCCTAACTTGTGATTATGTAAGACACCAGAATTTCAGATTCCACCCACACCTGGTAGTAGACATCTATTTCATTGGCAAGGGCATTTTAGTCCATGGGATTATAATTTGAGCCTATCTTGTGTTGCACTGTTACAATAACAAAAACTGGCCTATTCTCGCCACTTACTGAAACAATAAGAGCCTCACTTCAATATTAAGGCTGGGTCACTTATTTTTAATGTCAAAACCACGCCACAATGAGAACGGCTAAGGCAAGAGAGCGAAAGATAGAAACGTAGTGTCTTGAGATAGATCACGTGGGTGGACACCGGACCGACACTTTTATCAGGGGTCCTTAGGTAATAGAGAACCCGGCGCGAATCATATATTGATTTCACCCACTACTGGTAGCGGGAATTATAATAGGTTATAATACGGATTTAATACTAATACCGAGCCTTAACTCCCGAACAAAATGAGCCCATGGAACTTACCGCGAAGCAAGGACAACACAAGGCGGTGCAAGTTTCATCTCATCCGATCTTCCAATCTACTGATCTGCACAGGTTAGAGAACTATCCTCTTCTCATTTCATACTTTCCTCCTCACGAATCCAACAGTGTGTGCCCATCATCCCCACCATCCAGATGAAGCGGTCCCTCAAGCCTGGGAAGACTGCTAAAGGCGTCTCCTTGACCATCCTCCACGCTCTTCACCCCCTCCTCGACGCAATTCCTGTCCCGGGTGCCAAGGCCGGCATTGGCATCCTCCTTGGTGTTGTTGAAGGCATCGATGTCAGCATCATATTCCTCTCGTTTTGGAATTATCCCCTCATCGCTCCCCGTGTCCTTCCAGGAGACTTCCCAGAACTCCTCCACGTTGCGAGAGCTAGAAAATCATATTCGATTCCTAACAGATCTTCTGGAGCCCCTCACGAAAATGGATCGAAACAATCTCTCATCTGGCCTTGAGGACGATGTACTGAGGTTGAGCAAGTGATTGTCCACGCTTTTATTGATAATGTGAACATGCCACTAATACATGTGGCCTCGAAATTAGAGATTTGGAGAGTATTTCATCCAATGTGAAGGGAAAGTCTTCCACAGGGGCTGTACATCGCTTCTTGGAACGAAAGAAAGACGAACGGGATCTACTCACTTTTGCCCAAAATGTCAAGGCGGCCCTTGACCGTTTTCAGGTGTGTTTGCCTCCAATGTCCCATCCTCCGTCTTCTGACCGGCGCGGATGATCCAGGTTAGCCAAACGCTCCGTCAACAGCAAGAATTACTTTTCGAAAGTAAGAATCTCTCCATTTTCGACTGTTCGTTCGCTGAGATTGGGTTCCACAGAACGATCCGCGGCTGTCATGTCTCTCCGTCGTGTAGACTCTGCGGCCTATGACTCTGGCCGTAAGGACGCACCCTCGTTATGCCTCGAAGGCACCCGTGTTTCAATATTGGCAGAAATCATGTCCTGGTTCGAGAACGAGGAAATCGGGACCCCCCTGTCTACTGGCTTATGGGACTGGCCGGGATCGGCAAGTCGACGATTGCGAAAACGGTGGCCGAACGAGCGGACAAGAATAGAGTGCTAGGGGGGAGTTTCTTCTTTTCCCGGAGCGACGCACCTTTGCGCGATCCGCACATGGTCTTCCCAACGCTTGCATTCCAACTCGCACAATCAGATAAAGAGTTCAAAAACATGATCGGGGAGGCCATACGAGAAGATGCAACGTTGGGTCATAAGGAGCCATTGGCGCAATTTGAGGGATTGATCTTGAAACCCCTTGCGAAGCTCAACTCGCACCGGCGGGCCACATTTATCGTGCTTGACGCACTTGATGAGTGTCAAGAACAGGGTGCTGCCACGATTTTACAATTACTGCTTGCTCACACTTCGCGATTACCTTTCCTTCGGATCTTAATCACCAGTCGTCCGGAGCCCCATATCTCCTCTGTGTTCGATGAGACCAGGAACCTCGCAAAGAGAATTCTTCACGATATTGAAGACTCCGTGATCGAGGGAGACCTCCACCTTTACATTCAGTATGAATTGAGGGAGATTCTGAAGAAACTCAAGCGTGCGAATGCTCCCGATTGGACGGAGGGAGAAATCAATGCGCTGGTTGAGAAGTCTGGGAAATTGTTCATTTACGCAGCCACATCGATCCGATTCATTGGCGACACTCGTGTTCGAGATCCTTATGGCCATCTACGCCTTATCCTGGATACACAGCTGACCAAGGAATCAGAAGCAACGCCGTACTCGCAGCTGGATAGCTTATACGTTGGGGTGCTTCGGAACTCGATCTCGGATTCACATCGCAAAATAATCGTGAAACGGTTTCAAACGGTGGTGGGTAGTATCGTGTTGCTCCGCGAACCTCTCCCTCTCGGTTCGCTCGCACAGTTTGTCGGGTATAAACTAGATGATGTTGATAGCGCCCTCTATCACCTTCGTTCCGTCATCATTGCGCCTTCCACTCCAGACGAGGCCCCTCGTATTTATCATCCTTCGTTTCGCGACTTCATTACCGATCCTTCACGATGCTCTATCCCCGAGTTCGTCATTGTTCCTGTACCAGATCAGGAACTACGGCATGCCTTGCAATGCTTCAAGCTGATGGCAACATTCTTGAAGCAGGACGTGGCAGGGATCTCTGATTTCTCGCTGTTGAACAGCGAAGTGGAAGGATTGGAAGGGAAAGCAAGAGATGCGCTGCCGGCGGAGGTGCAGTATGCATGCAGGTATTGGGCTTCGCATCTGTCGAGTGTGGAATTGGGGGAGAAGAGAGCGGTGGAAGCACTGGAGGGATTTTCGATGCAATCGATTTTGATGTGGATCGAGGCGATGAGCCTCATCGGGAGTCTCTCTAGTGCGGCGACCTTGATGGAAGAGGCACACCGGTGGGCGGTAAGTGTATTCACTGTTGGAGGTCGGATCAGCAATTGATTGGAGAGTGATTTCGATGACAGATGAATTCGAAGTGCCAGGCAACTCTGATTACTATGTTAGCCGATGCACGGCGCTTCATTCTTGCTCACCGTGACGTGATACGGGGGAGTGCGCTGCAGGTGTATCATTCTGCATTGGCATTCACACCATATGAAACTGTGCTGTACAAAACATATTCGAAAGATGTAATGAGCTGTATCAGGGTGCTGCAGGGTGTGGATGCCCAATGGCCACAGAGGTTGAGCACATTGGTCTGTGATACTTGGGTTACCTCGGTTGCATTTTCACCAGATGGTCTAAGGCTTGCATCAGGCTTGGATGATCATACCCTATGCTTGTGGGATGCCATGTCAGGCATGCACATTTCAACTCTCAAAGGCCATGCTCATTGGGTTACCTCAGTTGCATTTTCACCTGATGGTTTATGGCTTGCCTCTGGCTCCTGGGATACAACCCTATGCTTGTGGGATGCTGTGTCTGGAGTCCACATTGCAACTCTTCAAGGCCATGCTGATGGGGTTGCCTCAGTTGCATTTTCACCTGATAGTTTACAGCTTGCCTCTGGCTCTGGGGATAAAACCCTACACTTGTGGGATGCTGTCTCTGGTGCCCGCATTGCAACTCTTCAAGGCCATGGTGATTCTGTTACCTCAGTTGCATTTTCTCCTGATGGTTTATGGATTGCCTCTGGCTCCAAGGATAAAACCATATGTTTGTGGGATTGTGTGTCTGGTGCCCACATTGCAACTCTTCAAGGCCATTCTGGTTTGATTAACACAGTTGCATTTTCACCTGATGGTTTATGGCTTGCCTCTGGTGCTGAGGACACCCTATGCTTGTGGGATGCTGTGTCTGGTGCCCACATAGCAACTCTTGAAGGCCATGTTATGCAGTTACCTCAGCTGCATTTTCACCTGATGGTTTATGGCTTGCCTCTGGCTCTGAGGATAACACCTATGCTTGTGGGATGCTGTGTCTGGTGCCCACATAGCAACTCTTCAAGGCCATGTTGATGTGGTTACCTCAGTTGCATTTTCACTGATGGTCTACAGCTTGCTCTGGCTCCATGATAGAACCTATGCTTGTGGGATGCTGTGTCTGGTGCCCACATTGCAAGTCTCAAGGCCATTTAATCTGTTACCTCAGTTGCATTTTCACCAATGGTTTATTGCTTGCCTCTGGCTCCTGGGATAACACCCTATGCTTGTGGGATGCTGTGTCTGGTGCCCACATTGCAACTCTCAGGCATTCTGATCTGTTACTCAGTATTTCACCTGATGGTTTATGGCTTGCCTCTGGCTCTGAGGATAACACCTATGCTTGTGGGATGCTGTGTCTGGTGCCACATAGCAACTCTTCAAGGCCATGTTGATGTGGTTACCTCAGTTGCATTTTCACCTGATGGTCTACAGCTTGCCTCTGGCTCCCATGATAGAACCCTATGCTTGTGGGATGCTGTGTCTGGTGCCCACATTGCAAGTCCTCAAGGCCATTCTAAATCTGTTACCTCAGTTGCATTTTCACCCAATGGTTTATTGCTTGCCTCTGGCTCCTGGGATAACACCCTATGCTTGTGGGATGCTGTGTCTGGTGCCCACATTGCAACTCTCCAAGGCCATTCTGATACTGTTACATCAGTTACATTTTCACCTAATGGTTTATGGCTAGCCTCTGGCTCTGAGGATAACACCCTATGCTTGTGGGATGCTGTGTCTGGTGCCCACTTTGCAACTCTTCAAGGCCATTCTCATGGGGTGACCTCAGTTGCATTTTCCCCTGACAGTTTATGGCTTGTGTCAGCCTCATTAAGTGGTGCCATATGCTTGTGGGATGTCACATTGGGCACACTCATTGCAACTCTTCAAGTTGATTCTAAGAGCCCTCCAGCAGTTGCCTTTTCTTCAGATGGTCACACCCTCATCTCCAAAACTTATAGAAAGACTTTTGCATGGAATTTGACATCACAACCCCCTCAATTACTCTCTGGCTCAATTCCTGAGGCCTTCTCTCCCAGTATAAGGCTCAGTTCACTTGAAACCTGGAGTGCAGGTGGCTGGATTTGGGCACTGGACCCCAATGGCAATCATGTTGCATGTATCTGCTACATCCCTCCACATTATTGTCTGAACACTACAACTGAGGAATCATGTCTATCTCATCAATTCCAATTTGCACTTGGATGTGATGATGGTCATGTTATAATTGTGGATTTTCAAGGTCACCCTTTTTTTCAGAGGCTTGAACATGGAGTCACACCCACATAGCTGGTGTTATATCTTTTGTGTCTTCTTTCATATGTAGTCAACATCTTCCATTTCACTCAAGTCTTGCTGTGTGGTGGGGCCAAATTCTTCCTTCATTCTGGCTGCATTCAATCAGCTCAGCTCCAGTAACATTGCTGGCACCACATTTTGATCTGCCAGGTCAGGCACATGTGAGCAGTTGGAAACACAAAGATTTGACAGATGCTGGTATGGTGCTCCTTGAGCTATGGGAAAGGATGATGGGACTGAAAGAGACCCACCATGGTTTGCATGAACAGGCACCCTATACCATGGTGCTTTACCAAGTCTTTCCCTCCATTCTGCACATGTTGTTCAAGATTCACCATTCAGATGGAAACAGGAGCACCTTGAGGCCACTCATCCCATGGCTTGGTCACTGTCAATGTTGTGCATGTCTTTCATATGTGGTTCCCACCAGTACAGCAGAGAAGCAAAAGGGTGGAGATGTGTGCTAGTTGTGGAAAATGACATGATGCTCAGGAACTAAAAGGAAAGAAGAATTTGCTCAATTCCTGTCCCAAGGGCCTATTCATTTGTCCTACTGTACTCTACAGAATGGATGACAGCTATGGGAACACTGTACACCCTGTATATTCCCTGTTTTCCGTGACCTGAGAATAACTTTGCCACAGGATAACTGTACTGGGGACATGATCCTTTGGGCAATACAATCAAAATGATCAACCAATATTTTCTATATCTAAAGTACTGCTGTATGTGTTACATACATGTCAAGATGTGTGTACACATGAGTCCCTACTTTTCTAATCTCCAGTACATCTCACTATTATGGTGGGCACCCACACTTGTTACTATTGTTAGGGGTCATTCCTAGTATGGGGAGGTGATTATGTAATCAGGCCAAGTAAGATTGGTATGGAAGATAAAAACATGCAGTATCAGAAAATGTGAAATCATGCCACTTCCAGCCTTTGGATGATCACATGACCAATTATGAAATTAATTACAGCTATGCATGGAAACTGAATTCATTCTATAACCCGGTCAGTTTTGATCAGAAACATTTGCCCATACAATGCTTGGAAAGCTACAATTCACACCTTTCGAATGATACCTAACACAAGTTGAACAGACCAAAACTGCACTCTCCAGCAGGCTGGTCAGACACTTCCATTGATCTCAAAAGGCATGTCATTTTGATGTTTGTATAGGACCTAATAGGCCTGTGTTCTCTTTGATATCAAATATTGATCAAAAGGGGCCTTTATATCGAACAAGTGCAGTTTTGACATAGTTTTGACATCAATTTGAGATCAAAGTAGGGACTTGAACTTTTACTAGGCTTTATTTGAGATCAAAGTACAGACTTGAGAATTCTGTTAGGCTTATGCAAGTTTGGCCATCTGTCATTCATCCAATCAATCAAAAAAAAAAAAATGAAGATGATAGGGCGGAGCGTGTGAGATACGTTCCCAGGGGACTGTATGCTAGGTTCTGACGAGTGGCGACTGCAGACGAGCTGCAGTGTGACACTCAAGAACCTTTTGAGGATGGCGAGGTGACCAGATTAGACTGGAAAAGCAAACAAAGACGATAGGATGGAGCCGTGCGAGGTACGTTCCCAGGGGACTGTATGCTGGGTTCTGATGAGTGGCGACTGCAGACAAAGCTGCAGTGTGACACTCAAGAACCTTTGAGGATGGCGCGAGGTGACCAGATTAGACTGGAAAAACAAACAAAGACGATAGGACGGAGCCGCGAGAGTACGTTCCCAGGGGACTGTATGCTGGGTTCTGATGAGTGGTGACTGCAGACAAAGCTGCGGTGTGACACTCAAGAACCTTCGAAGAGGATGTGCGGTAGCCGGATTAGACTGGGTTCTGTTGAGTGGCGACTGCAGGCAAAGCTGCGGTGTGACACTCAAAGAAGTTAGTTAGACAGAAATTCTGCTTCCGGAGGGCCACTTCGGCTACACAAGAAACGTTTCTAGGAAATGCGTTTCTCAATATAAAAAATGGGGAAACACTTTTAGGGTTACTTCGGCTGCACGAGAACATTGGGAAATGCATTTCCCATATAAAAATTGGGAGATGTTTTTAGTCATTTCACCACTTTTATATTGAGACAAGACTC